>CM064877.1:6907500-7167425 GCA_003313485.2 Penstemon barbatus
AGATAAAATGGGACTTGGTTCCACTATGTAATAGTACATATATTGTTTCATTGAAACTCTTATTTAGTAATGATGTTTTCTCATATTCGGGTGCACCTAAAGTTTATTTGAGACTGACATCATTGTTGGACCTAGAATAAACATATGGTTTATTCATTAAGAAATGTTGGGCTACTTTTGAGAAATAAAATGCATTGTGATACATGGAAGATAATACTCGTTCTAAGAGGAACTATCGCCATGATTCGTGTATTTGATTTCTATAAGTGTTTATGGGATTTATATATCATTATTCGGACCAAGTGGGAGAATGTAAGTTTATTATTAATTTTATTATAAACTTCATAAATGGTCCTTTGATCTTCCCACTAACCAATGATTTTAATTCCCTTAACCCATTATCTTGTCCCACTAACTTGAGCATAATGTGAGTCATAAAGTAAAAGACTCTACACCTTCTTAGTGTCTTTGATGGCAAGACACTATATATAGGTGAGCCATGTATAAGGTCCCTACACTCAACATTCTTCACTAAAATACACCATCTAAAGGAGGTTGCTAGAGTGTAGAAGAATCTTATACGCAGCAGGATTTCTTCCAAACATCAATGGCTGGAGGTATGATGATTCATTCCGCATTTAGTTTTCATATATGCTATCTAGTAAAAGTATATATGTATGTTCAAATATCATTGTGATATTTTATAAAGTCTAACAGCCCCAACCCAATATAAAAATATTGATCTAATTCTGTCCCGCATATTATGTTGACACGGTCAATTGTGACCATTAAGATTGATTTGTGTTATACATTCACATACTGAGTATATCACATTCATTTAGCGTGTAATTTGAATTTGAGAAGAAAGTATTTAAAAAATTGATATTTATATATGTTTATGTGTCCAGGTCACAATTTTTGTTGAAGATGAGGGGTTGGGGGAGACAAATATGGATAGAGTCTGATCTATGAGTTGAAGGTGTGGTGGCCAACTTGAGCCTCGAGCAACAATTTGTAATTGGCGTCATTTGAAATTGTAATTACATAGATATATTGAGTTCTTTTGGTGTCATATGTAATTAGAGATTATTTTTGTTAAACTTTACCTCCTCTTTTTTGTATCTCCTCATACATTTTCTCATGAATGAAGTATGAATTTTAAGTTGAACTACTTGATTGGTTTTTTTTTTTCTTTTTTTTTTTGTATTTCAATTATTTAGCATATAATTTAGCCTCCACTGGACCAAAATCCTGGATCCGTCTCTGCATGTATGTAAATTTTGTAGTTGTATTTACTGTGATAGTGTGTGGATCCAAATAGCTTAACTAATAATGTTGTCATTCCAATTAAAAAAAAAAACATAAGATGATAAGAAATGTTGTCATTCCATGAAGCATTCAATGACATGCATGATTTATTAAATTAAAAATATCGTACGCGTAACTTCTCCAGTAAAATCAATTTGAAAATAAATTTATTAAAACTCGATAAAACTAGTCAAACACTCATACTTTCAAAATTGTAGGATCTTCAAAAGACCTCACATAACCTTCATTGTTATAGAAAACAAAATGTTGAATAAATAACATTTTCCAATTATGACTATTCAAATTGAATTATATATAAGTTTTACCTTAGTTTTCAAGCCATCACTTGTCCTTGTTGTCTAGATCTTTATTGATTTATTCTCTCCCTCTCTACCTATGATTTCCAGTTTTCAGATCCCTGGCTACTTATGTTAGGCAGCAAAAGATCAAACATGTTTGAATTCGCGAAATTATCAAATATGAGAATTAATTATTGTTACTAATGTTAGTAATCATCATGCACTAAATTGTAATTGCTCATGTGGAGTTGACTTATATAACATACATAGTTTGTTTAATACTTATAAATTGGTGTTTCCAAATGCTTTTGGAACCTCAAAAGTAGTTGCTAAAAGTAAAAGTAAAAAATAATTATTTTTATTCAAAAGCAAGGGATGTTTGCAAATATATAAAAAAATTATCTTCTATTATTATAAAAATGTCACCCAGAAAAAGCACCTTCTTATTCAAAAGCAAGGGATGTTTGCAAATATATAAAAAAATTACCTTTTATTATTACAAAAATGTCACCCCGAAAAAGCACCTTCTTAGATGCTTTTTGCCAACCTGCTTATTACAAAAATGTCAACAATCGCTCAATCAAAAAAGTGTATTTATACACAACTTTTGAACCAACAGGTTATTGGTATAGTGGAAGGAATTAGTCATTAGAAAATAGTGGACTCAGGTTCGAATTCATGTAGGGAGAGGTTCCCACTTTATATGTATCCGACACGCCTCAAAAGAGATTAAACCCTTGAGAAACCAAAAAAAAAAAAACACAACTTTTGAATAATTCAAATACGATCAATTATATTTGGACTATAATTTCTGGTAAAATTAATTTATCTTCTTTTTTCCCCACACTTCAAAAAAAATTAATTTTGGTGATAAAATTTTATGTGACAAAATTAAAGTTGTCACTTCTTATATATATTAAGTGACAATAACTCAAATATTGTCACTAAAATGGTTTTCATAAATATACTAGTGACAATAATTGTTAAAAAGTTGTCACTATTGACATTTAGAGATACCCCAAAAGTAACAATAATGTCACTAGACCACAGTGACAATATTTATTGTTATTAATTTGTCACTAAAAATGTGCCGTTAATTCTCAATAGTGACAACTTAAATCACCATACATATGTCTTTAATAACTATTAGTGAGAACTTAAAAACATATGTTATTAATATTGCACTTATCACCATTATTATTATGATAAAATTAATATTTTTATCACTAAATACATGCAAAGAGTGTAACTTCCAAATTATCACTTAATTTTTTTTTTTGTCATTTAAGCTCAATTTTCTTATAATGTCAGGGAAAAAACTTGTCAAAATTTTAGATCACAAAGATTTTGGTCTTCCAAATTAATTCCCAGGCGGGAACACTAGGCTCAAGTGCTGACTTTTAATTAATAGTATATGATTATTTTCTATGCATGACTAATTTGGGGTATATATTAAATGTTCGTTATCCAAAGCAGTTTGACCAATTAATTGATTAGTTGAACCCATATTCTCAAATTAATTGAAGGTAGTAGTCGGTCATACTCTGTACGTACTTATCTTATGTACCTCCATTTCTTGCTTAATTCCCGGAAATAAAAGTCATCACAAATTGTTATTACTTTTAGTTTATGTCTAATTTTAATTTAGTTTAATTAAATATTCAAATTACCTTTTTCATTAGCAACTAGTATGGACGAGGAGGACAGATACGGACCACGGCCTTTGAATAATAACCACAGGTTTAGCTAATCACATTCTTTGACATGCAATTATACTCCTATGCTATATAGAACCAATCTTTTTTTTTTTATGATTACATCCACCAACGGTTTGTAAAATTTAATTTTTCTTTCTTTCTATTTTATCTTTCAAGTTCATCATATTATGAATTGAATTGTAAAATATGTTTAATGTTTTTTTATTTCATATCATAGTCAAATTCGTAGGAGTTGATTCAATTATTAAATTAATGGAGTTTCAATAGATTTTAATTATATCGAACGAAATTAAAGTAGTTAACGTCTCAATATATATAGGATAAAGAGTAAAATTTATTTATTTTTGAAACATATTTTAAATTTTCTTAGCTGACAGTCATTAATAGGAAGGATTAGTAATCATTTATCCAGGGATGTTTTTGTAATGTCATTTATCTCAAGAAAAAAATGAACATATATTATTTAAGCTTGCAAATGTGTTGAAACAACACAACAATGTGATTAAAAAAAAAATTACAATAATGTAACAAATAGTAACTAAGAAAGCGGTATATTAATAATAAATAGAAGAAAATCTTAATAATTTTTACAAAAAATATGTATAATATTATAAGATTTCTTCCACTTTTCTTCTTGATTTTAATTATTACCCTGCAAATTCCAGATTTCCTACTTTAGATTAGAACAGAGCAATGTTATGTTATGAAATGATATGTTGTTATTCTCCATTGAATTGAATTGAATTCAGTAGTTGTTTGATTCCCATGTGCCTCGGCTGGATTTCTCTGCACGTCCAGGCAGATTTTTTATTTGATGGCCCGCCCTTATCTATTTTGACCACTGCCTCAATTGTATTCACATATGAAATTTTTATTTTGAGGTACATCTTTTCAAATGTATTTTATCTTCAACTCAAAATGTTCTATTGAATTTTACTCTACTTTATATTAAATAAAGTTGATGCAAATGATGTCAAAATGCAAGGCTAGCTTGTTTAAAATAAAAACTAAAAATTAAAAGTTGGCCTGATTCGTTCATTTTTTTGGCTGAATGAAGATCATGTAAAGAAGGAATAATCCTTAATTTAATGTATAATATCATTTCACAATACTTGAGAAATGACCACTTTTATTATTTTATTAAAATAATAATAATATAATTTATTGACCAAAATTTTCCGTAGATCAACGTTATAATTGCATGAAACAGATATACCACGGTCACATAATAATATTATTTATGCATTTTCAAAATTATTTTATGTAATACAATGTACTAATAAAACGTTTACTCTATAAAATAAACAATATTTCAATTTCTATCATAGATACAATAAAATAAACTTTTCTGATAAATTATACTATAATAATTATCCTACTTCTTATTTAATCTCGTCATCGCTCATGAAATAGTTATTGGCAAGACACATGTGCAACTGCACTTGTGAAACCTGCACAAGTGAACATAGAAAGTGTTAAAACACAGAGAAATGGGCCTCCAAAAGCCAGTTTGACTGACATCTAAGTTTTGAACTTAGCTATATTTTGAAGGGGGTGTTTTTGGAAGAATTTTTTTTAACGTGGTTTGTTCCGGAGAAATAGTGAATTCAGGGCCCATATTCTTCGAGTACCTAATTTTTCATTTTTTCCATTTTGAACATATTGGGCCCATATTTAGAAAAACGGACATGCGTTTATTTTTTCTATTTTCAAAGAAGCCGGCGAGAAAATAGAAACCTTAATGTGTTTTTACTTTTTAAATTCAAATCTAAAGAAAAATAGGAGTACAGTACATCCATATTGAGCTCTAAATAAAATCTTAATCTCACTTAATAATTTGCACACCTTGGAATGAGACATGCCTATATTATAAGTAACATAAATCTCATTCGAATTTCATAGGTTAAAGAAAACCAAATAATTTTTCGTGTTTGAAAAGTGCACCGCAACCTCATAATTATGCTTCTTTATGGGTGAAAATTACAAAGGGGACCGTTTTCTTCTACAGCGCATGCCCCCTCTTTTGATTATATTTGGCCAAAGTTGGTCTTCTACTTTAAGCAATCCCTAAAATTAAATCAACTATAGTACAGTCCCTAACTTTTTCTTTTGGTACGTACGGCCACGAATTCGTCAAATAAGCAAAGTATCATCCTATATTATTATTATGACGTCCTTTCCACATATTGATTCTTTATGAATTCTAAACTACACAAAAATCTCAAATTTAATTTGAAAAATATAAAATTAGGGAAAATTCCTCTAACCATACTTGGCCGATTCCGAATCAATCCGACCCCAAACAAATGTATTTTACATGCAATGTGAATACTTCTACTTCGATTTAAATTAGCTGGTTAAAAGTTCACAAAAATATGCAGTGACAATGACAAATATTAATATATCACGTCACTAATCACTTCATGGTGTTCGAGAGTTAACAGACTTTAGATCTAAAGTGTAACACTGCTTCGCAAGAAAAAATCCTCATGTTTGCCAAGCAAAAGTAAAGAGAGTACTTTTGTTCATCCAATTCAATTCAATTCAACCAAGAATCTTGCTTCAATACACATTTATTTCCTCCATTTTATAGAACAAGAATTCCTAGTAAAATAAAAATTAAAAACCCTGGATTTAAAAATTCATCACAAAGAAAATCAAGGAGTACCAACAAGGAAAAACATATAGAAAAGTTCACATGTACCTAATAAACCAAATTCAGCTGAAGAAAGTCTAGTGTATGCCTTAGTTTAATTTTAGTAACATGATCAGGTTCTCTGACGGCCATACTCGGGCAGAAAAACCTGCCCGCAAATCCCTAAAATAAGACACTCAGTCAGTCACTTATAGACGATACTCACGTGCCACGCCTGACCGAGTAGGATATTCTGCAGAATATAGAGGTTCAGCATATAATGGGCGTTCTCTGTATGAAGCATAGGAATCCTGGCGCCTAGTTTCCAAGTTTGATGGCTCAGGAACTTCTTCCCGCCTGTAAGGATCACGGTAATTGACCCTTCGATCCTCTCTATAAACATCACGACGATCCAATATCGGATCCCTCCTGTAACTGACATAAGCTTCAGAATGTGGGGCATCCTTGTACGGATCACGGCTCTCCAAATAGGAAGCTCGCCCATCTCTATAGGGATCTTGATGTTCAGGATATATATCTCGTCTGACCCTGTAAGGATCACGAGACTCACGACCCACTAGATAGGGTTCTGTATCACGACCCACTAGATAGGGTTCTGTATCACGACCCACTAGATAGGGTTCTGGATCACGACCCACTAGATAGGGATCTCGCCCGTCTCTATACGGATCACGACGCGCAAGATATGGATCACGCCCATCTCTATAACGATCGCGATCATCTCTATAACGATCACGAGTCTCGAGATATGAATCTCGCCTGTTAGCATCATCATCCAAAGTCCTATTATAGGAATATAAAGGAACATTAGATCTTACGGGTGGTGGGAGAGGTTGACGAATTGGGGAAATAGCCTTCCTCGTTCGCTTACGAGGGCGCTCAAATTGGGCTTCTTCCCTCAATGGAGGGCGCCTCTCGTCATCGGGTCTCCTCTGCCTTCTAGTTCTGTCTCGACGTACAGGGATTTGTTTCTCTGCTTTGCGGCTGATGCCCATGTTTTTTGGGCGCTGCCTTTTGCTTGTAGAAACAAAGGCCTTGCACAGTTTTTTGACCTGTGGAGGAATTATGGCATGTGATCAAGATATGTTTGAGATACCAATTTATCGAGGTGTCGATATACCTGTTCTGAATTCAGTTTGCAATCAAACTTGGTCTTAGTATAGTAGTTTTCCTTTATAATCTTCTTGAATTTCTCCTCGGCTAATGGTAAGCAATCGTCTAGAACAGTAAAGCGGACCTAATACAGTATTTAATTGTAGACAAAATCAAGATTTCCAACAAAATCATCGGGTAATCACAGCAGTACTTTCAATGAAGTAAATCATAAACCATAAAGCAAATGTCTGATTTAAAAAATGTATAACATTCTGCAATTCAAACATATTATCAAACTTATGGCAAATGTCATTTTCTTCAAACATAATTAGAATCTTGTTTCATCTGGATAAAAGAAATCAAGGGCTCCTGTCGATGTCAGTTTACTGAAGTCATTATGCAGTGTTGCACCGCTGGCCCCAATACATTTAAACCATCCAACTTCTTGCAATAAATGCTTCGACGGGAAGGACGAATAAGAACAAGAAAAATGAAGCCAAAAAACATTAACCTATAAAAGTAAACGCAACGTGCTCTTAAACTTCCTTGAAAGGAAAGTACTAAAGGAAAGTACAAAATGAACTCTTTAACATATAAATTTTATACCATTATGGGGACCTTGCATTGCTAATTGAGCTCAGTTGTTAAAAACATAGTAGTCAGAGGCGAATAGCGCAGCGACGCGCAAAGGCTCCTAGGGCTAAAGCGCGGGATTTTTGGAAATAAAGCACATTTTATATATTTTTAAAAATAATAATTATAAATCTCAAACAAGACAAAAAAACAATAAAATCAAATCAACTTAGTTCATTAATACCAAATTAAGTCCCAAATACCCAAAAACAAGCAAAATGTATATTAGGGTCATACATAAACTAGTGAAAAAATAAAACTTTTTCAAGTAAAATGTATATATACAGATTATATTAAAAACTAAGAGTCAGTTTTTTGATTTTATACTTTAGGGTTAAAAAAGGGGGACATGTGCCCCCCCCCCCCTAAAATTAGGGTTAATATGTTTTTTCACTTCGGATTGCGAAAAGCGCGCTATTCGCATCGCCACGCTATCCTCACTATAGCGCTATAGCACCACATGGCGCTTGCTTACTGGTTAGTGAGCGCGCATGGTGCAGCGAGGTGAGGAAGCCTCGCTATATAGCGAGCGCTTTTCTCGCTTTTAACTACTATGGTTAAAGTTACTCAAAACACTTAAAATGGGTTCAATCAATCCCATGCCTTTCATATAGGATGTCCTTTCCTTCTGCCTACATTGGCCAGAGAAAAATAGTAACAACTCATTCACCGTACCGCTGTCATTTTTCAAACAAGAGCATTGGATGTTATTACAATCATGGAGGTATTAAGAAATAATGCGCTCACCCAAAGAAGGTTCCAAAAATTGATAGAGATCTATACTGTCTATACAAATGACGCCTAGCTTTACATAAAACTGACATGAAGCTCTAGGCCAAATAAATCTTTGATGTACAAAGACAAGTCCAATTACATCCTATTTTCTGAATTTATTAATAATGTTCAAATTCACGTACACTCTTCAGTTTCAACAAACATATACTTCTATATACATACTTCGAATAATGTATAAACTATACATTTCATAGAAGTATACTCAATCTCAGTCTCAAATTTATAAATCTAAATAACATTGCTTTTCAGCTAATGAGAAGACAGTAACAAACGCCCATAAACCAATTTTCTGTATGATTTCATATATTCTTGTTTTGCAAATACTACCATTCCAATGTTTCGGACTTAACACTATGCAATATATTCCTAGATTCCATCCTTAATTTTATGAAAATACGAAAATCTAAAAATTCTCAGAGAGAAACACAAAAAAGAAAATTAATTTTACTTATCTTAATTATCACAATAAATATATACCTTCCTTAATTTTTATTTACTATGGACAAATCATATTCTTCCGTCTCAAATTTCTTCCATTTTGTCCGAATTAAGGACCTAATTCATGTTTTTTCGTCTAGCAATGAGCTACAATTCAACACCCATTTTACTAGGTTTTCAGCATAAATTGTTTTTCGGATACGTTGATGGGATGGCGGTTAGAAGACATGTTCAAATTGAATGAATCTTCATGTCAATTATTGATATATATAATCTTAGAAATAAATCAATCTAGTAAAATCTTATGCAATATGTTTTATTTTTTATAGTCATACCAAAATAACATAATCTTATAAAACTTAATTTTTATATTTCAGAAAATAAAAATCCAAAAGAACATAATCTCAAAATTCATCCCAAATCTGCAAGAATCCAATCTTATAATTTTTTTTTAATACAATGTCATTTTAAAAAATGAGAGGTCAAGAGAACAGGCCCTATATTACTCGGATCATGAAGAGAAGTCACAAAAGAAGCTCTGTATTAGTCTATACACCCTCCATATAATGCCTTACCATATTACCCAACTTCCCATACAAGTACAAAATTTGAATGAAAAGCTTTGCTGTCATGTGTTTTGAAATTTGGAAATTTACGTTAAATAAGGTGTTGCAATAAAAAGGGAAAGAACATGAAAGCAATTGTTCTAACAACCAACAAAATGTCTATACAATAAAATCTTTAACATCTTTGGAGTACTAAATGGAGGTCTTAAAATAGGGACGCAGAAGCAATGTAAATATAAATTCTCCCAAAATAATCTTGAATTTTATCGCCATGAAGAGGACCCTTGTGCTGCTTCAACTTCACGTAAGATCAATATATAAAGGTTTTCTGAAGTTACAATACCAAGAAAGGCTGAAGAATTTAAATCATGCACATATGCAGCATGAATGAACTGAAGTTCATAATCCTCATTGATATCTTTCCTTTGGGAGAAAATATTTTTATATACTACACAAATTTCTCTAACATCTAAAAATGAACAGTTTAAATATTATAGGGCATATATCATATGTAAAATGCAAACAAACCTGAGATGGAAACTGTGACTTGAAGGCCTTGGGTTCAATATTATAGCCACCAGGTCCTGCAGCTTTATAGATGCCATACATCAATTTCAGATCGACATCGTATAGAAATACTCGCATCCCAGTATAAATCTTTTCCACCATATCTTTCTTGCTTTCTGGCAGCCCAAGAACCCTATACTTATAGCAGTCTGCCTTTGTCTTAGAACTGCAGATGAAAATCATACCCATGCTCTCCACTTTTTTCTTTGCCTTTCTCTTGCGTGATGATCCTGCCTTATCTCCAGAATCCAATTTCTTTAATGTCTCTCCTCCCACCTCCTTCTTTCCTCTCCTTCCCCTCGATTTCTTGACATTTTTCAAATCTACTTCCACTTTCTCTTTATTATGCTCTTCAGCCTCACCCACATTTCCTTTTGCAATTTCTTTCTCTATTTCAGCCTTTTCTTTGTCATCTTCTTTTGCATTCCCTTCATCATCTTCTCCGGCATTTTCTTCATCTTCTTCAGCATTTTCTTCGTAATCTGCTTCAGCCCTTTTTTTTCCGTCTTCATCTTCATTTATTGCATCTTCTTCACTAACTTCATCCTCATCAGCAGCAGCTTCTTCACTGTCTTCTTCAGAATTTTCTTCATCATCTTCCCACATAACATCTTCTTCATCATCTTCAGAAACATTTTGGCCTGATTGGGCCATATAATCACCATTCATATCTTCAGTTATTGCATTTTCATCAGCCTTGGCTACTATTATTGTTTTTTCACCTTCTTCGCAGTTTGTTACATCATATTTCTTATTTGTTTCCCCGTCAACTGTTTTTTCTACAGTATCTTCAAATTGAGCATCTGCCTTGGGTTCTTCCACATCTTTTATCCCTGAATCAGACATCCTTTTCTCGGCTAAATCGGAAGATTCAATTTCCTGGGGAGTTTTATTGGAGCTTGCAGTCTCTGTCTCCGTTGTCATCCTTTATAGTTCCAAAGCACATATTAGATAAATCCTTCTCTAACAGAAAAACACTGCAGACAAAATAAGGCGTAGTCTTATACAAATGTATACCAATCAGACATAGAGGACATTGGGTAAAAACATATATAAATTATATGCATGCACAAAATGCAAATTGACATGTGTTGTATTCTGTTCATTCATGGCTCAATTTCGTATGTATATATACACATAGCGTAAATATGTAATCTGCTGAAAGTACAGATTTGAGGGATAAAGGGATATGAATTATAAACTTGCACACAATAAGCAAGTCATTTTGCAATCTATTAAAGTTCTTATAATATTTTTTTGCTATTGAAGTTCTTATTTTGGCTGCATGGTATTCTCACAGCGAATAGCATACGGAAAGAATTTGCTCCAAGATTATACCAATCACTGGGTACAAGAACTATTTTTAAACAATATGGATAAAAGTTTGTTCTTGGAGTTTATACTTTTAATAAGATAAATTATCAGAGACATATACATCGCAAACTGGAAAATTCTGTAAAAATATCCAAAAGCCCTCAATTCATATGCAGACACTTAAATCTATGGTTAATTGATCTAATATGCATGCATGCATCTAACTGGGAACTCATGTTAATAGCGCAAAAACAACACTACCAAGTATGGATAAAATGAGTAATGCCAAATAACCTGGAGCTGATTTGGGTCTCGACCAAAGGATCAAATTTCAAAAATGTAATTACAAACTCTTCAGGAATTCCTCCCCCGTGGTAAAATAGAACTAAAAACAAACCTTCATTCAAACTCAATTAATTTCAAAATTCCGAAGCCTTCATACTCACCCCAACTTCAGTTCTCGAAAGCACAATATCTTAACAAAAAAACAAACAAAACCGAATAAAACTCCAATTTGTATATTTGCAGTCAGATTTCCAGGAAAGTCGGATTAAGAGTCATTTCTAAATCTAAAATTTTCATGATTGCATAAATCCCTATATTCAGGTTACGATAAAATTTATTCGTAGAGTTGATGCCCAATTCAAACCCTAAATCAATCAAAAAAAATTGGAAATCCTATTAAAACTGAATTTGCAAAGTTAACTGAAATCTCACCTCTGATTGTTAACTGAAGAACAGATTCCACCAATTATATCCAATGAAAGAAAAAAGAAGCTATTTTTTTTTTGTTTATCTATTGAATCAACAAAGTTGACTGATATCTCACCTCTGAATTGAAGAAATTCCACCCACCAGCTGGAGAGCTAAAACATTTTTATTAGTACTTCACAAAAAAAAAAAAATAATAATAATTCTAAGAGTTTGATGAATCAGATTTTTACAGCATTTTATTTAAGAGAGTTACAGGCTTACAACTCAGCTCTCATAACCAAGAAGTGGAAGGAAAGAAAAATAATAAGAAACTCCGTCATTATATATATAATGATAAATATCAGCCCATATTACAACAACATGGGCCGTGCAATTTAACCATCATTATATATACCTGTTAAATCTCAGCCCATTTTACAACAACATGGGCCGTGCGATTTAACTTGTCCATGGATATTTTTAAATTTCCACATTAATTCATATTGCTCCAATTAGGACTTTGAACTGGTCGAATTTGGGTCGGATCGATTCAAATTTAGATTCATTTATATTGGTTGAGTCGGGTTGGATATGGATCGTGTCAGATTCTATAATAAACGAGTTCAATAAATATTGCCTTAATTATGCTGAATCTCATATTCTTTTCGGCTATAACTTACTTGTTGAAAGTCTGTTTATAATTTATGTATTGAACTTCTAATTAGGAAAAAAAAAATCAAGTCTTCATAAATTTAATCATTTGATTTAAAAGATTGAAACTATATCATCGGGAACACTAATATGAATGTGTCAAAATTGATACATGTTAATGTTCAATAAAAATGCATAAAAATAAGATCATTAATAAAATGTTGATTCATGTTATGATAAAAACATTGTTAAAACATTCAATGTTTTGTATGTAGTTAATTAGTGAATTTTCAACTTTTAGATACCGTTTTCTCATTAATTTATCTTGAAAATCACGATCTTTTGGCTCAACTTTATCAAAATATTGCCGAGGAAGCAAAACCCCGTTTTTCACCTTGAATTGGTCAAAACATGCTGAATTTCCTACTTTTCATGACATATTAGATCCATACATATAATGTTTTATAGTTTATTTACCGTTTTGACATTATACATTGGAGATTAAGTAAAGACCAATACTATTACTTCAAAATTTTAGACGATCATTTGTAATTATACTAGTATGTTGCACATTGTTAATTGTGCAACAATTGCACTTTTTATATTTAATATGAAAATAGAGCTTATTCCCCTACTTTTCTTGGGTATAACACAACTAATTTTGCAATTTCGATTATCACAATAGACTTGAAAGAATTACTGGTAGAGACATATATTATAATAAAGAAAAGAAAATAAAATAAGTGTACATCGTGTTTAATCATAACATAAATTTTCTAAAGAAATCCAACGAGATAATATGAATATTGGTACTATATTAATGACACCTTGAAATTATCCAAATACTTTTTTATATATGTATGTATGTATGTTTGTACGTAGATATATTGTATACAGTATTTATGATATATAGAAACTAGGTTTGACGATCTCAAAGTCTCAAAACTAGGAATTGGATAAATCATCCGCAAAGTTCTACACAAAGATTCTGAATTTGTGTAGTGGCATTGCCATTATCCAGTATGTAAAACCTGCTTTTGTGGTTATGCATACATGTCAGGTTCAATTGATTGCCATATTGACTAGACTGCAGGAAGAAAAAACACCAAAATATTAGAAAACTCTTTAACATATATCATTTAATCATTCATGTGTAGAATTCAATAAGTACACATGCACATTATTATAATTGGTGCTGCACAATCACATTTTGACACAAATTAAGTGGTAATGTATTTCATTAGATGAAGCTACATTAATATATATATGTCCCTTACCGCGCATCGTGCTTCACAAGCCCAAAATGGTGTGGGGACACAACTCAAATAATGACACCAAGGACAATGGTCATTCCCATCAACCCCTCTAAGTAGGAAAATGAAGCCAATAATGAACCTGCAGAAGCAAATTGGAATGAGAGTATTTATGCAACAATGAACAAATTAAATTAAATCAAATAAATTGAGAGATATTTAATTAGTTAATTACTTAATTACCCTAGTATGAGAAGTAGCAGTGATAGAACCAACAAGATGTACTGATATATCTTGTACTTTGATTTGGAAGAAGGTGAAATGTGACCTGGAGGAAAGTGTCTTTTGTTAACCCATCCAAATTGAGGACGGATCAAAAGAACAAATCCAATCAGAAATCCTGTGATGAACCCTCCAAGATGAGCAAAGTTGTCCACGTGTGGAAGGATCCCAACAGCAATGTTAATGAAAATGATGAGGAGAAGAGTCAATAGAGCTTCCAACTACATAATTCCAAGAAACAAAACTTGTATAAATATAATTATGTAACACTTTATTATAAGAAAAATAATTATAATTATTAGTACATGCATGCCTTATTTTCATATATTGTCCAATTGATAAGAAGTTCAGAAAGCATGGCACCAAGTAAACCAAATAATGCACCAGAGGCACCCACGGAGATAGTAGTGCGCACGAACAAAGAAGACAACAAACTTCCACCAATTCCAGATATAACATACAACAAACCAATTCGCACTGCACCAGGATGAAAATTGAAATTGAAATTAACAAGGACCTTCATTTCATATTTTTAATTGCTATATATAAATTTTCAGGAAAACATATATACCAAATCCAAACTCTTGCTCAAGCCGAATGCCAACAAATAATAGACTCAACATGTTGGCAATAATGTGAAAAACTCCTGCATGTAACCACATACAGGATGCAAGTCGCCATACTTCACGTTCTTCCACCACTTCTCTTACTTCCAAAGCCCCTATCGATTGTAGACTGGAAATTTACACGAATAACTAACATTAACTGTTTGATAATTGACATTTACCAAGCTATTTGTACCTACTTAAGCTTAACAAGTTACATTCCCGAAAAAAAAAAAGTAAGATGATCAAATTGGTTTACAACTTTAGTTGTTTCTCATAGTGCATGTTCGAAATCTTAAAGGGTCGGACATATTTAATGTATAAAATATTTGACATGACCATCAAATATGATTTGTTAGAATGCTTGTACCAAATGCGTAAAGCAAGGTAAAATATGGTATAAATAGTGTAATTCTCTCCAAGTAAAATTTTAATTACAGGGTGCAAATTAAAGTGCCAATTACTCTAAATATTACGATAGGCAGATACAATGAAAACGTTTTCGAACTATAACATATGTACTCACGTTTTGGCAGAGGGACCAAGCAATGGATTCTCGCGGGTGCTCTGAAAGGCGAAGCGACCGAGAGTGGAGGTGCCAATGCAGGTGTTGGAGTGGGAAGGACAATTATTGATGTACATTGCGACCACAAAGAATATAATGTTGACAATGATAATGGTGGGAACTAGCCAAGGAATCCATTTCTTAAAGATATAGGGCTGGTAAGACCGTGGGGGCGGAGGAGGATGATGGCGATTTTGGTGGTGGCGGCGGGGGTGAGGACCGCCCACCGGGTGGGGATCGCTTTGGCGAGGCTGAACTTTTATCTCGAGCTCCGGTGAAGAGTCTAATGGAGACCTTCCCATCGGAGTCAAGATTGAAAAAACGAGATGTGACGATGGTCGCGGTGACGGTGAATTGAATCAACGCATCAAGGAATTTTTGTCAATTTTTCTTTTATTTTATTTTATTTTCACTTTTTGGTTGGGGATGAGGGAATGAGAAATGAATCTAAGAAGTGGGAAGCTGCTATGTTTAGCATGTGTTCCTGTGAACGGTTATTTTCCATGAAAGATGAACGGTTGGTTGCTACAATTTAGAGCATGTTTAGTTACAAAGTAAAAAGAAAAGAATATGGCATTTTGCATCCTATCAATACATCGTTTCTGAATTTTGTACTTTTGAATTAAAATATTCACACATAACATTTTTGAATTGTAGTAATTTATTTGCAAAATAATGAAAATTCTGCACCCCGTAAATATGCATTTTGTCAAAGTATAAGAGAACAGGATAATAAATAGGAAAAGAATGTAAAAGAAAGTCATTTACTTCAATTAGAATTACCAACTTATCGATGTTACACTATAACTTATTGTAGTGTAATAATACAATAAATTTACATAATTAATTAGTTAGTAATAAATTAGAAACCATAATAAGTAAGTTTAAGGAATATGAACGGCCTTGTTCCTCTTTTCTTATTTTAGAGCAATGAAAATGAAGGGTCAAACGCTAACCATGCATCCACTGAATCTGTCTTTCTATTTCTCTACCCTGCTAATTCTCCATATCCATTTCAAACTAAACTAAACTTTGCATTCTGCTCCAGTTCAATTCCAAACACATTTCCATAAACAACTTATCGGCCAACATTCTTCTTACACTGTCACAATATGATAGTTAGCTTCAGAACATATAAATGTCCTAATTAAGAAGATGATGTCATAGTAGATCTAAAAAGTCATCAATTAATCATGGACAACCACATAATCCCCGCCAGGCCTCGCAACAAATTATGGATCGTGTTCTCCGCCTTGTTCGTTTTCTGGTATGTGTTACTTTACGGCTACGACTGGTCTTCCCTTCCCGGCCTCGCCTCCATCTCCCGCCCCCAAGAAAAGCTCGACTCGAATCCCATTATTTTAAATGATTCAAATAACCATGAAAATGTGACCCAAGTTGATCAAATATCAATAAATTCTACTGCCGATCATGTCCCAATATCCACCAACATTTCATCCACGGATCAAAACGATGAAATTGAAGACAATCAAATATCAGTAAATTCCACCACCGATTCTATCCTACTACTTCCCAACATTACATCCACGGATCCAAACAATGAAATCGAAGATCTCGAATCTATTCAAAAAGAATTAGACCCAATGTTCCCAGAAGAAGAAGACCAAGAAGATTCCAAAAATGGAAAACAATCAAAACCATGCACAAATCGTTACATCTACGTCCACGAACTTGACACTAAATACAACGATGACCTCCTCAAACATTGCGATTTACTAAACAAATGGTACAATATGTGCCAATACTTCGACAACTCGGGACTTGGACAAGACCTCGGAAATCCTCAACGGCTTTTTTTACCTTCCGGATGGTACTCAACCAATCAATTCTCACTAGAAGTCATATTCCATCAAAGAATGAAACAATACGATTGCCTAACAAACGATTCTTCACAAGCGTCCGCGATATTCGTCCCCTACTATGCAGGCCTAGACGTGGCACGATATTTATGGGACAATTATAACACGTCTATAAGAGACTCCGATTCTTTAGAGCTCTTCAAATGGCTTAGGGAAAAGCCCCAGTGGGACGTGATGAACGGTCGAGATCATTTCTTGGTCACGGGTCGAATATCGTGGGATTTTAGACGTGCGGTTGACGAGGATTCTGCTTGGGGTAACAAAATCATGAACCTACCCGAATCACAAAACATGACGATGCTTACAATCGAGTCGAGCCCTTGGAACAAGAACGATTTCGCCATACCTTATCCAACTTACTTCCATCCTTCTACCCATGAACAAGTTCATCAGTGGCAGAGTAAGATGAAGAAACAGAAAAGAAGATCCCTGTTCTGTTTTGCGGGGGCCCCACGTCCAAGTATGGACAATTCTATACGAGACGAGGTCATGGAACAATGTAATTTTTCTAAGAAAAAATGTAAGATGCTTGAATGTAGGGATGATAAACAAAACTGTTTAAATCCGGTTAATGTTATGAGGATGTTTCAGAGCTCGATTTTCTGTTTACAGCCTCCCGGGGACTCGTTTACAAGGCGGTCAACGTTTGACTCGATTGTGGCGGGGTGTATACCGGTTTTTTTCACCCCAGCTTCAGCTTACGTGCAGTATATATGGCATTTGCCTAAGGATTATAAGTCGTATTCGGTGCTTATACCGGAGAGTGATGTGAAGAACAAGAAAGTTACTATCGAACGAGTTTTGTCTAAGTTTTCGAAGTCGAAAGTTATGGGGATGAGGAATGAGGTTTTGAAGTTGATTCCCAAGGTGGTTTATGCGGATCCGAGGTCGAGATTGGAGGAGCTTGAAGATGCATTTGATTTAACGGTTACGGGTGTTTTGGGAAGGATTGAGGAGTTGAGGAGGGAAATGAGTGAGGGGAGGAATACTAGTGATGAGTTTGATGGGGAGAGTAGTTGGAAGTATTATAGTTTTGGGACTACACAAAAGCATAAATGGGATCATTATTTTGATAGATCAAATAGGATGAAGTCATGAAAGTTTGAATATGTTAAAATGATGGAAAACATGGAGAATTAATGCACAATTGTGTTAATGTGTGAAATATTTGTGTACAGAATCAGGAATTTGGTGATTAAGCAACATTCCATTGGGGATTTGTAAGATTCTTTTAGGCCTTAATGTATACAAATTCAAATAGCTAGTTCTTGTATAGTGGTTTATTTGTACAAAGTAGCAATAGATATGTTGGAGTTGTGAGCAAGCCTTATGATTGTATAAACTCCTCATTCGAAGACAATTAGAAAAATCTCAGTGCTGTATTTTTTTCATTGTCTATAACAACTGATATCTGTAAGAAATTGGATCTAAGAACAGGTAACACAGAAATTAAAAATAATTTAATTTTGCTGTTCCTGATATTAATATATTTAATAGCACTGATTCATTGACACCAAAGCGTTTGTAGTCCAACGGTTAGGATAATTGCCTTCCAAGCAATAGACCCGGGTTCGACTCCCGGCAGACGCATTTGTTCACTTTTTCACTCTCTTTATTATTTTCAAGGAATATATATTGAATTCTCTAATGTAAGTAAGTAAGGGCAAGTCCAATGCAATAATGTAAAATTGAGTAAACAAAATGCATTATAGAAACTCAAATAGTGTTTTGCATGTAAAAAAAAAAAAAGTCTTTCACTCCAATGTATGTGCATACAAAATGAATATGCATTTTATTTTCATTTTTGTTTTATTATATAATCTATTATATTAATGAATTCATTTTTTTCCGAGATCTTTAATAAATATTTAAAAAAAATTAAGTAACTTGAAAAATTCAAATTTAAAAAAAATATATAAATTAAGCAGCAAATTCAAATCTTGTAAACTTGAAAAATTAAATTTCAAAATACAAAAACTTTTGAAATTTCAAGTTTTGAACAATATAGAATATGTTGGAACTTGCAAATCTCAAATTTTGAAACTTCAAATAGACTGAAAATAACAAATTATTTAAATTAAAAGATATATATTTAAGTTCGTTTGAAAACTCAAATTTAAATAATTTAATTTAAATCAAACTTGATACAATACCAAATGACTATAAATAATAATATTACAATCTTATCTCACAAGTTGGTAGTTATTTGCTCACTATTTATTCCCTCCAATTTTTTCATCCCCATTTTTCTCTCCTCCAAAGTTTGTAAATATAGGATCCCAAAGTTGAAAATGTAAAATAGATCTCATTTTCCTTATCCCCATTGGAGTGGAAAAAGTACAAAAAAATGTATGCAAATTGAAAGTTAGAGCTTTGCGTTCCCATTTGCTTACTTGCATTGGACTTGCCCTAAAACTCGATAAAATACTACACAATGTATTATGTCCCTAAGAACTTTCAAACCTTTCATTATCTTGAGCATTTTGCTTTTGTTCATTGAAATTTGAAATAATTAAATACTCCATGATTTTAATTACCCCAGGGCCATCTCCATTTCTTTACATTCTCATACATCTGAACTGAAATGAAATTGGTACTCTTCATCCATTTTTGTATAACATTTCAATTTTAGGATCATGAACTAATTTGAAGACATAAAAAAATGTAAAATAGAATAATACAATTGAGCTCATATCAACTCTGCTAATTCTAGTTGAAATTGAATTCGATCGCACCTAAATCATTCAGATGTCAAAACTTGTATTGCGATTGAGGTATTCAATAACAGTTTAATTAATTAAGGAGGGAATATTAACTTTAGTTTTGCTCCTCAGATCCTTGAATATGTGCACCAAACCAATAAAACCATTTTAATCTCAAAGAGTTGTAAAAGAAAGCCCTGCATATGAATTAGAAATGAAACTGAACATGGACATGAAAAGAAGAAAAAGTAAAACTGGGTAAGGAAAATTTGCACACAAGTAACAGTAGAAATACCATAAGAACATGTACATAGACTGATAGACAAATGTCTTAACAGCTTCACCAAAAGGTCCATAACCAAGCCTAAGTTCCCTTCTACTTCCAGAGTTACCAAAAACTACTTCCTCCGACTACCAAATGATAAAATAGCAACAATTACAGAGATAACATAACCGATATTAAGTCATCATGTATCTTTTAACAACTTGTCAAAAGATAAGTGCATTTCATTGTTCTAACTCACCACGTGGCCAATTAAAGGCTGGCTGCTGGGGAGCCACAATGCTTACGTTCAAGCTCATCAATTCGCATCATCAATTTCCCTATGGTTTCGTCCAAATTAGCAATGAGCAGGCCAGTTTTGCGTTTCTCATCAGTTTCCAAATCGGCAATAGTCTTCAAATCTCCATTCTTCTGAAGGTACTCACCTATCACATCCATTGATTTGTAATCATCATCCCGAGCAATCCAACCGTATAACTTATCCTCCATAACAGAACCTGTAGAATAATCTTTCTTCCCACGATGATCAACTTCAAATTCCTTCTCAAACATCATCGCGTTATAAAATCCAGACCAATCTTTCTTGAATTCCACAACTGAGAATGTACCCTTCAATGGTCGAACTCTGACCGGATCAAATCCTCTATTGATCAGATCATTCCTGAGCTTGGAGATACTCCCCTCAACATCAACATTTGCGAGAATTCCCATCCATGGCCATACAAACAACTTATTTACCCCATGGTTTGGGGGAAGCTCGAGGCTTAGTTCAGTAAATTTCGAAGATAAATCTTCCTGGTCATGGTCAACATCATCTTTCAGGTACTTGACAAGACCTAAATGCTTTCCTTTGTGCTTGATATCCTTGTTTTGTGAGCCCTTACCAACATCAGAAGCGTGTTGAATAAGGTCCTGGAATTGATAGACCAGCTTCTTCTTTCCCGGGCAGTATGGGCACCTATACACCTCATCTGAAAGCTTCACCTTAGGATCTCCATTTTGCAACTGAACATAGCATCGATCAACATACTCGTCTAACTCAGAATCGCTTATGTCAGTTTCGTCTTCAGATGAGTAAGACATCTTTACCTTTCAGATAACAGGGTAGTTTAGATAGTAGGAAACAGTAATATTTTCCCAATATTTTATGTTTGGTACATGAAAATCCACAAATAAACAAACTAAAGCATAACATATTTACTGAATAGTATATATACAAAATTATATAGACAAGATATATCATTTGGTCGTTCTCATCTTGACCTGATGATTTTCGGATTTATATTTCTGCTGCAAAATGAAATTCTAGCCACATTTGTTTCATATATATAGCATGGCCATTTTTTTTCAAATATCACCCAAAAAACACTATCCTGTGAAACCACACACAAATAGACAAAATTTAGAATTTCTCCCTGTATTTAGTTTTTCATCTTTTGGTTATTTTAGAACTCCAAGATGCAAAGGACATAAACAACTACGTGAAACTACTTAGAAGATCTACAATTTCTGCAATTTACTCGAGAAAAATCACCCAAAGCAGATAACTAAAATCTTTATGTAAATAACATCCAAAAATGAACAGGAACAGAAAGCACGATAATCCTTACATTAGCAAGAAAAACTTAAACTACAGTGCATTCAAGAATTTTTTTCTAAATGAAGGGGAGAAAAATCAATTACTTGTTTTCTCGCGTTTTCTAAGAAAACCATTAATTAATTTTAAGCTTTTAATTAAAGGCAGATGGGTTGTTCAAATTGAATTTCGAAAAATAGTAAAATCAACCAAAATAATGTG
The DNA here is from genome assembly GCA_003313485.2 of Penstemon barbatus. NCBI lineage: Eukaryota > Viridiplantae > Streptophyta > Magnoliopsida > Lamiales > Plantaginaceae > Penstemon > Penstemon barbatus. The sequence goes on from CM064877.1 coordinate 6,929,602, forward strand.
AAATCAAAATGTATTTACCTTTGAAAGTTGAAACCCAGTTTTTGTTGGAGAAGAGAGACAAACTTCAGTAGCAGTATGACACTGAGTTTTAGGGTTTTAAAATTCCAGCACAAATAAAGAGATGGTGGGGGGGGGGGGGGGGGGGGGGGGGGGGGAGCGTGTTAAACTGCACTACGGTATTAAGAAAAATAAATTCTTTTTTTTTTTAAAAAATTATAGAAGAGGAATATTCTACTACTATTTCATTAAATGGGTTATTAAATAAAGTTATATTGATTTTACCATACTTATGGCCTGTTTGTCTAGTTTTTCGGAGAGAAGTGGAGCTTTGTGACATAATGTTATTTGTTTCGGTTTTGAGAAATAAGAAATGTGTAGGATAATTTGGAAGAGTAAAATTTTTGGTTGAAGATAAGTATGATTTTATGTTAGATCATGTTTGATATGTGAACTAAATTGTATAAGTAAATAAATTATTTTATGTCAAATCAAAGTAGAATTAATTGTTTGTTTGACTTTTAAAATAGTACTTTGAAAAAATTAAAAGGTAAATTTATTTCAAAAAGTAAAAATGTTTTTCTAGCTTTCCCCATTAACACGATATTATTTTGGAAAAAAGCGAGACAAGACAAACAAGCCCTATGTAATCGCAACTTAAAATAATTTTTCATGTCTAATTAAGAAAATTTATTCGCGTAACATGTTATATTGATGAGTGTAAACGTGCATCAATTGGTCAAATGAAAAATGATATCAAATCTTAGTTTGATTGGTTTATCTCTCCATCGAATTAAGTTCTTGTTTAATTTGTTTGACAAACACTTTGTGGGTAAGTCTATTTGATTTTTAGCCATAACATTACACCAATTTATTTTTATCGATCGGGATTTAAAACGGAGAACCAACTCGTATTGTAATATTAACTTCTGTGTTTGTAAAAAAAAAACTCTCATTTTTTTATTTTTTTTATTTTGGTCTATTGGGATCCAAAATGGAGAACCAACTCGTAATGTAACATTAACTCCTCCGTTTGTATAAAAGAAGACTCTCATTTTTTATTTTTTTTTATTTTGTCGATCGGGATTCAAAATGGATAACCAACTGATAATGTAACATTAACTCCTCCATTTGTAAAAAAAAAAAGACTCTCATTTTTTTATTTTTTTTATTTTGGTCGATCGGGAGTCAAACTGGAGAACCAACTCGTATTGTAACATTAACTCTTCCGTTTGTAAAAAAAATACTCTCATTATTTTATTTATTTTTTATTTTGGTCGATCGAGATTCAAAATGGAGAACCAACTCGTACTGTAACGTTAACTCCTCCGTTTGTTAAAAAAACGACTCTCATTTTTTTTTATATTTTTGTCGATCGGGATTCAAAACGAAGAACCAACTCGTAATGTAACATTAACTCCTCCGTTTGTAAAAAAAAAACTCTCACTATTTTTTTTTTATTTTGGTCGATCGGGATTCCAAACGGAGAACCAACTCGTACTGTAACATTAACTTCTCGGTTTGTTAAAAAAAAGTCTCATTTTTTATTTATTTTTTATTTTTATAGATCGGGATTCAAAAGGGAGAACCAACTCGTATTGTAACATTTTCTGTGTTTGTTAAAAAAAGACTCTAATTTTTTTTTGTTGATCGGGATTCAAAATAGAGAACCAATTCGTAATGTAACATTAACTACTCCGTTTGTAAAAAAAAAAGACTCTCATTTTTTTTGGACGATCGTGATTCAAAATGGAGAACCTACTCGTAGCGTAACATTAACTCATCAGTTTGTAAAAAAAAGACTCTCATTTTTTATTTTTTTTTTATTTTTGTCGATCGGGATTCAGAATGGAGAACTAACTCGTACTATAAAATTAACTCCTTCGTTTGTAAAAAAAAGACTCTCACTATTTTTTTTTTTATTTTGGTCGATCGGGATTCAAAACGGAGAACCAACTCGTACTGTAACATTAACTCCTCCAGTTGTAAAAAAAAGACTCATTTTTTATTTATTTTTTATTTTTATCGATCGGGATTCAAAGGAAGAACTCACTAAATTTTATATTTAATATTCGATCTCCATAGGTCCCAATTTCCCACAAGTTGAACTAAAAGTGTAATACCATGCGCAAGTACCGCAAGAAATAATTTTACTAAGTGGGCTTCAAAATTTATAGGATTAACTTAAATGATCAGATTAGATAAAGTTTTGGATTTTACAAAAAGGGGTGATTTGGACAGGATTGCAAAATGTCATAAAACCATAACCACAGGAAGGGGATTAGTGACCTGCATTTTGTTTTTAAAACTCAAACTGGAAAGTATACATTTATGAAAAAAAAAATACTTTATGACTTCAAGAATGATGCATTATTTTTTTGGAAATATGGAAGAGATTATTTTGAAGTGCTGCACAAAAGAAGTTCAATGCCGAAATTATGTATTTCGTGGGAAAAGACCAATTTACCCATTCAAGGGACAGTTTTTACGCATTACGCATCTGAAGGAATATTATTGCAGAGAAGTGGCATTCTTAACCAAGCTCAATATATTTTACTGCCCTTGCCCAACCCTATAATATCAAAATTAAAGTGCACCAGTTATGCTATTAGTCTATTATTACGGTATTACTCACTAATAAAGACAACTAAACAATTATTTATTATTTACATTAAAAAGATCAATAAACAAATATCACAAACAGGGACGGACCCTCTTGAGGACTGGGGGGGGCCATGGTCCCCCCAGGAAAAAAATATATTTATTTAGCTATATATATATATACTTGCTATATCTGGCAAAGAAAAATAGTTGGTTGAGTGGTAAGGTTCATGGTGTTTTGTTGAAGGTCTAGTGTTCGATCCTTGTAGTTGTCAATAATTTTTTGTTTCCTTCTTTTCATTAAAATTGAATTGTGTTTTGTATTAAAATTGATATTTTTTAATTATTACATATGACTTTTAGTTGGGTGGACATTATTGATAGGTTCTTGGATATGGTGTAGGAATCTTATGTTCAATTTCTTAAATTAACTTTATTTTTCTTTTTCTTTTTCTTTTCATAAACATTCAATTTATTTTTGAACTATTTAAGGCATGACTCAAGTGAGTATTATCTGATAGACATTATAATAAATATATACTAACATAATCATTATATTATGCACAATTTTACTATAAATATCTAATATTCAATTTCTATGTTTGATCAAATTCCTCAAATTTTTTAACCGTTTGTTGATTGGACTGACTTAATTCACTTGGCTAATGCTCTTAAAAAGAAAATTGTCATCTTTATTTTTTTTCACTTTTTATAGGATGAAATTATAGGATTGTTTTATTTTATGTTAGTTTTTTGTTATTTTTATTAAAAATCAATAAAATGTCGAGTTTGATACAGAAAAAAATTCGCCCCCAAAAGAAAATGGTCTAGCTTTGTCCCTAATCGGCCCCCCCAAGAAATGAGGTCTAGGTCCGTCCCTGATCACAAAGCAATCGGACTATGAAGAACCATTGCTCCAAAAAAAGAAAAAGCACACGTCATAATATTGATTTGACCATATTCCTCAGTAACAAATATACACAAGATACTACAAGAACGTCCGCGTGTTAATCATCAATATTAGCTTCAGCACTTAACAAATTATAGCACAAATTAAACTGATATCTTGCTGAAAAATAATTTACTGGGTTTTATTGAAAGAGAAATTATAATTCGAATGTTAGAACAATAAAATGTAGATCAAAAGAAAACTTCAAAAAATACGTTAAAAAAGGCCAATTTCTGCTTTTGCATAATGCACACAGAAGAGGAAAGCAACTAGTACAGTGAAGTATTTTACTTCCTCTGAACATCTAAGAGAACTAAACGGACCAGTTAACATTTTGCTGACAAAAGAGCAAATCAAAAGTGAGCCAAACTGTATACTAGAATCCACGCAAGCTGAACAAAGGTGACAAGGATCGTTAGTTTTTGCAAAAACCTTACTGTTGAATACAATGAAAATTAATTAAAGATTAAAAAAATACCAGAAAGAGGGATATTGAAGCAAATAGCCCCTCCTGAAGAAGAGCTCCGTGACCACCAAAATCTTCTTCGTCAACTTTTAATACAAGAGCATAATATGCATAGATTATCCCAGTAGACAACACCAAAAACCTGAATATCAAAACCAGCTTTATAATGGTAGGATCTCTACTACACATATTGAAAAAGTACATAGAATCCAGTCAATTCTCTCAAAGGTCTCACATCTAGGCAACCTTGAGCCAAAAGAATGTGCAATTTGAACATTTTAGATAGGTGGAAAAAATCTATGTATTGTTTGGTTGTCGGGAAAGTGAAGGAAAGTCAGTTTTTTTTTCTCCCACTTGTTGTTTGGATAGCAGGAAATGAACTTTCCTGCAGGAAGAAAAAATTTTCCCACCAATTTGATGGGGAAATCCTAGGAAAATCTTGGGAAAATTTTAGAGTAAATTGTAAAACACCCCTTGTACTTTGTCTAACTATCATAATCCCCATTTGTGATTTTTTTTTACCAAAAGCCCCTTTGTACTTATTTATTATTAGCAAAAAAGTACCTTCTCAAGTCATTATAAAATTATACCCCCACAAAATGATGCAAAAGCAACCCTTTACCTACAATATTATCAGTAACACCCTGTTAACTTTAAAAATTGACAATAACCCCTTGTTAACTTTGAAAATTGATATAAATTCGATGACTAAAAAATATACAATAGCATCAAATTAATCTAAATATTATAGTTAGTATAATGAAAACGTGATTAGTCATACAATATTTTATCAACAAAGATAACGTAATTCTTATCTTGAAATAAAAAAAGTTCAAATAACAAAAGACAATATTAACTAATTATTACATATAAACGTGTAAGCTATTTTAGTTAATATAATAGTTAATAACTAAAAAATATACAATAGCATCAAATTAATCTAAATATTATAGTTAATATAATGAAAACGTGATTAATCATACAATATTTTATCAACAAAGATAACGTAATTCTTATCTTGAAATAAAAAAAGTTCAAATAACAAAAGACAATATCAACTAATTTTTACATATAAACGTGTAAGCTATTTTAGTTTATTTATTTCATTATTGTTAGCTTTTATTTGATTCAATCACTCAATTAGTACTTTATATTTTCTAGAGATTAATTTTATAAGTTTTATATTGCAATCACTTTTAATATATTTTACAATTTTGAAAGTATTCATAATCAAACAAAAATATTATATTCCTAAACTTTCTTGACAACCAAACATCTGCAAGAAAATAGTTTTCCTGACAACCAAACATGTAGAGGAAAATAACTTTCTTTTCCTTTTCCTTTCCTTTCCTTTTCCTCTTCCTATAATTTTCCCTCACTTTCTTGACAACCAAACAAGCTACTAGTGTCCTTGAAGAAACCACTTTGAAAGTTTATAGATAATATGCAGACAATGAGCAGTCTATGCTTGGGGGAGTGATTCATAAACTAGCATGATGATATATAGCTTCTTTTACATGTACATTATTAATTTAAGAATAATTCCAGTTTAGCTAGAGAATACAGATACTCTGCAACCCAGGGCAGAGTAATTCCTTGAGACCAAATTCATTATTACCCAAAACACAAATAATTATATTAGGCTACTGCCCACCTCAGTCGTCGTGCATTACATCTGGATTCAAGCTATAGGCCAAGAAATTGTCCTTATAAAAAAATAATTTTAACATGTTTTTGCTCATACTAAAACCTATTACACCTACACATTTCTAAAACTAATCCAAACATAATTATTAGTTTCACGAGAGAATCTCAAAAACACCATATTTTTAAAGATCATTCGGCGAAGCAATCCGAATGTGGTCTTACATGCATAGCTCTTGGATAAAGTAAAGCTCCGAAAGCAACAATGTTTTAGAAAATCCCATTACCCGAACATGGAAATCTTACAGCCTGTTTGTTTGGTTGTCAAGAAAGTGTGCGAAAGTGAAGAAAATTTGGAATTTTCCTGCATAGAGTTTGGTAACCAACTTTCCTTCAATTTTGTAGAAGTTAAAATTTTCCCTAGAAATTATCTCAAAAAAAAAAATTCCCTAGAAATTCTTGCATTTTTTTAGGAAAAAGCAACCTTAACTTATCCTCCCTTTTTCTATCAAGTGCATATCTTCTCACATGTATCTCATTTCCCTCTCTCTTTAACCATCAAATAGTATTTTCAGAGGTTTTTAAAATGTTCTTAAGAAATCAAATATGTGTAGAAACCAAGCCATAAATACATGTGAGTTATGTTTCAATGTTTCACACGAATATCTAGCAGATTCTTGACACAACCAACCAAAATTTGAAACAAGCAGAGCCGAAATAGATCCAAACTAGCCCATAATTTTCCTAAACTATCTTGATAACATGTGCAAGAAATTGATTTAGACATCTAAACATATGACAACCGAACACGTAAAAGAAAATCACTTTTCTTTTCCTATTCTTATACTTTATTTTCCTTTCCTGACTGCCAAGCAATGTTATAAATAATGAAGTTAAGCAACTGAGCAATTACTGTGGCTAAAGGTCACACTGCCAAATTGTGAATAAACTTGAAATCTTGAGTGGAGATCTAAATCATGTTTGTTCTAAGCAGGTTTTATGCAAAATATAATGTACAAAAATCCAATGAAAGTAACAATATACAAGAGAAACCATGTGCCAGAAAGGAGTGACTTACAAGATAAACCAGATGCCCCCAACTAAAGGAACCGCTCCCCATAATAATCCACATACAAGGGCCAATGCTTGTCTAATCCAATGTAGTGCATCCCCAAGTTGGTCCTGCAACAGATAGAGAAATACAAATCATAACTGTCCATTAAACCTTGAAAGTTTGATACATCTCAATATTATATATTGTTATTGAAGGAAGGAAAAAATCTCAGGTTTTCTCATAAGCATGTGTTGCAACAATCTCAAGGATGGTGACACAAGTCTAATCAAATATGGCCCTTTTCAGCTTTATCTAGAGAGCAGGTGTCCTGAACTATACTTATTTATTGCTCTGCTGAAAACATCAACTTAAACATGACACATTTCATTGCAAGCTGACTTTAGCTATCTGTTCATCCTGCTATGAAGTATAAAATAATTGCAGCATCCTATCCACATGTTTTCATATTCCATTAAGTAGAGAAAGTAGACTTACACATGTAGACTTGAGCAATGGTTCAGAGAGTCAGCAGCAGAGAAAAATTTTAGTATATACCAAACATAAGTACAACAAATCAGAGATAGGTCCAAATGATACAATATTACAAAGACAGAACACTAAGCACAGCTTCCTTATGGGTCACTTTGTTTAAGATGTCATTATCAGACCTCTAACTAAAGACTCGTGCAAATTTCAAGTATAGCTTTGTCAGACTACTTGGAATAATTACAGTAAATATAAGAAAATATTCCTTTTCGGCGCTATAAATAGAGGGAAAGCTTCATCACTGGCTGATATAACTAATAAACGTTCCTTCCAAATAAGGGGGGGGGGGGGGGGGGGGGGGGCGTACAACTTCTTTCCCTTGCAGAAACAATTTTCTTCTATTTCGAAAGCCATAATAAATTTGCATTTATCTTGCTAGCAATTTAATTATTCCCAGTTTTATTATTTGAAAGTCAGCCTCTCTCTTATGTAGCAAGTTTTATAATCCCTTTAAAATACAATTAATTCCCCTAGTTCCCCAAGAAATAACCTTAAAAATCTTAAAAAAAAAAAAAATCCATATTCATTCATATAACATCTGAACAGTCAATTTAATCAAATTGTACAAGCACTCAATTCTTTTTCCCTAAAATCTGAACCCTAACCTGCACCATTCGATCTTTGACCGATAAATCGAAGAAAGGGCCTATTATTCCATAAAATTCATTCACAAAGCTAGGCAAATTAGACCTACAAGAAAAACTGTTTACCGAATTAACCAAAGCATTATATATAATCAAAACAAGTTGAAACCTTATCCCAGGAAGCATCAGGATCCAGAAGCTTCGCCAATTTAAACGAAGAGAAGTGACCATTCTGATGCTGCTGCGTTTGCTGCTGTTGCAGATTAGATTTAGCTGATTTCCTTTCTCTCATCTTTAATTTAATTTAATAAAAACAAGTAAAAATAAAATTCCAAAAAGGATTAGCCAAAGCAAAAGAAGAGCCGGCAATTTAAATTACACAGTAATTAAAATCACAGTATAGATCTAATGAAAGTTGGATTGGAATTTCGATGTTGTAGAGTTACAGAAGAACTGGGTTTCTTATTATTGTTAATTTTTTTACTTTTATGTGGGAATTAAATTTGTTTGTGTTGAGTACTAGTTGTTTATGGGTGCGTCGTGCGCATTTGCTGGTAGTGAAAGGGTTATTTCCCTCGATTTTTTTCATTCGAGTCCTTTGTGATTTGGTGTATTAGAAATGTGCCTAATATGTTAGTAACTCAAAACTCAAAAGTGAAATCACTGTTGAGTTTTTCATGAAATATAAAAATGAATCTAACTCATGTTATATTAGTGAAAAATTATTATATTTACTTTTGTCCATGGTATGCATTATGATTACTGTTAATTGAGGTAAGAAAAACCAATATTTGATTGGTTAAATTATTCACACACAATTTACGCTATAATTTACTTAACGTTAGCATATCACAATTTATCGTAGTATATATAAATTCCAATAAACAATATTTTATAAATACTTACTAATACAATAGGAATAACATTGAGATTGAGTTTATTGTTTTATTTGCATCTGATTATCAAAGTTACTTAAATTTAAAAGAGCAAAAGACAAAAACATCCCCTATACTTTGTCTAATTCTCAAAAACCTTTATGTGTTATTTTAACTATCAAAAAGCCCCATATGTTTAATTTTAAATACCACACTCGACCCAAGCATTATATACTTATAATTTTATTTTTGACTTTTGGTGAAATGACAAGATTACCCCTATATATTTGTCTTTTTTTTTAATTAATTTATTTTTTATGAAAAAATAAGTATATACTACTTGGGTCGAGTGTAGTATATAAAATCAAACACAATGGGGATTTAAAATGACCCATAGGGGGTTTTTTGGGAGTTAAACAAAGCATAGGGAGTCTTTTGGGAGTTAAACAAAGCATAGGGGTGTTTTTGTCTTTCGATGTCAGGGGTAAAATTGTCATATTAAAAGCAAAATGTGAACAAATACTTGCAATTTTGGCGTTTAAAACACACTCTTTTTTTTGGGGTGTATTTGGCACTTATTTGAAATCATAGGGAGTATTTTGGGAATTAAAATAACACAGGGGAGGTTTTGAAAGTTATACAAAGCATAGGCGATGTTTTTGTCTTTTGCTCAATTAATTTAAAACCTCGTTAGTTACTTATAATTAATTGTCAAAAATGAAAGCTAACACAATGATTGTTAATTCGAAGAATTGCAAGGTATTTTAAATTTTGAAAAAAACATTGAATAATGACTTTTATGTTATTATCTATATGAGTATTTGAAGAGAGTTGCTAAAAACACAGGTCATTATAAATATACTCCATTATACAGTATAAAATAACTAGAAGTTAGAACTAATAATAATTGGAAGGGTACATACATCCCCTAAAGTATGGGTCAAAATTGAATTTTTCGAGTAAAATTTTAAAGGAGAATTACTCAAAATTTTGAATTATAATTTGTAACGAAAACAAAAAAGATAATTATCACCAAATAAAACTTGAGACAAATTGTAAAAAAAGAAATTGAAACAAAAAAAATAAAGAAAACAAATTGAAACGAGAATAAAGGAAAAAATTAAGACCAGTAAACCGAAGGAAACAAAAGATATGAAGAAATTGAAACATATTGTTTGGCGGATGGATGAATCATAATTAATAAAGTTTTCTTTTTTTAATAAATTAATAAAAAAATATTTAATTTGTTATAAAAGGGCGGAGTAAGTTTTGAAATAAAATGTTCAATACTATAATAAAGAAGGGTAAGTGCATGGATCAAAATTTCATTTCGAGTATGTGTTTCGATCAGCTAAATATTCAAATATTTTGAGATTTTTTTCGAAAATTTTTCAGTAACAATAGGAAAATTGTAAAAGAAAAATTACTAAATTAAGAAAAATAATCGAGTTTAAGGCAAGTAAATTGTTTCGGAATTACAACTTATGTTTGGTTTCATTGATTCAAAACAGAAACTTTTCGATGGAAAAGATGAAAAATTTGATCCATGAGTAAGTGTAACAAGTGATATACTTTAGGGTGGTAACTGATACCATCCATACTTTAAGGGGGGGAACTGTATTTTATCATAATTGGGAAGAATAGCGATAATGTAGTAGAAAGATGAAGGGTAAATGGAAAAACTATTCATGTAGTGGCTACATGTAATATTGTACAACTCATTTATTTTTTCCCGATGATAGTAATATAATTTATATTGACATATCTCTATTTCTATTTCACTATATATATTCTAAGAGCATCAATGGGTAGTTTATTTTTCAATGTCTTAAGCGGACGAAAATATGCATATGTTAATAAGGAAAACTGCAAAAGAAACTAAATAAGTATAGTAATCAAAAGGTATAATTAGATTAGAAGGAATAAAAAGTGGAAAATATTTCACATAATATAAATTTAACTAAAATGTTTTAAAAGGCAAAAGAAACTCAAAATGTATACTTGAATTTGGATTATTGGACATAATAAGTTAGACTTAATACAAGTAGATATATTTTTCTACTTGACTTGATTTCTAGTCACGGTTAATTCTTCATTACTACCCTTCCCCCTTATATTTTTTTATTTTTTGTTGTTCATAGATTTGCTAATATTTCTTCGACTTAAACTATAATTGTTATTTATTTCATGGTTGTAGGGCAGGGACATGAATGGAACTTACTATTTTGATCGATGGATAATACTTCGAAATGTGACATAATACCCAAACAAGAAAAGAGAAACAATATGTGTGAATTGATTTTAATTATCTTTGTGTCTTCGTTTAAAGTTAATATGTGAAATGAACTTTTCTTAGTTGAATCCAAACATATATTTTATGCATATTCAACTTTAATATGATATATTATAAAAATTAATATGTCAAGATAAATTATAATTTAAAGAATTTAACACACGCGAGTACCGCGTGCCACGACGGCTAGTATATATATATTAGGATACATAATAAGTTTCCTACATGCATTTTTCCTATATATTATCTCCTAAAACTTAATTTTTTAGTTTAAAAATTTCATAATTAATTAATATTTGTTATATAGGCTAGTTAGTTTTAGATGTTTTAATTAATTTATTATTGGAAAAAAAATGTAAGATTCTTAGGATTACAAAAAATGTAGATGATGAGAAACTTATTTAGCTCAATAATATAATTTATCAATTGGACAATAGATTTAAGGTATTAATGACATATTATTAAATTTTCGTTGATACATAATGACATATTATTCATATAACCATATATTGTACATATTTGAATATATGGATGAAATGATAATTAAATATGTAAACATATTATATTATTGTTAAATGTTCAGATGATTGATTGTATTTGTGCTTGTAATGTATACATTCTATTAAAGTCCTAATTTTTTGTAAAGTATAAAATGAATATGTAATATTTTATATAATAATAATATTTCTATTTCTATTATTTTGTATTATGTGAAAGTGCCATTTTAATAACTTGCAAATTTAATATTTTATTGGTGTGCACGTGCGGTATACTTTAAAAAAATTATCTAAGTTTGATGGATCAAGTGGTAGTGACTTGCGACCTACGGAGGCGAGACTCAAGTTCGAGTCCTACTGGAGACACCATATTGAAGAGAATCTATATCTTTACATTATTCGGTCCGAGCTGTAAATACACAATTTAGAAAAAAGAAAAACTTAACAAAGGAAAAAAAGGTAGGGAGAACCGTCGGTCTTTTCAGGGTTCTTTGATAATTGTCTGGTTTTTACCGGTTTGGCATGTAAAACTGGTTTAGGGATTCTTCCGGACCGGAAAACATCCCATTAGAGGTTAAATCGGTTCAGTCCAGATCATTTCGAAATTATGGCGGCTAATTTTAATTAAGGGGAAATTTGAATTTTGAGAATAAAAGAAGAAACGCAAAGTTCCGTGTTCGGCTGTCATTCAAATTTGTCAGCCTACCGAATTAGTATAGGTTAACACAAAAAATTCTCCACGCGCTTGAACTGTTCTCCGATAACACATGCTCTTCTTCTTGTGACCTATGTGACGTCAACTTCTTTATTTTACACGGTTTATTACAATCGCTGCACCACGTCATCAAGTACACGTGGTGCAGCCCACCAATACACATGGGACATGTGGATTATCATGTTCTAGCCATGTTCCAAAAAAATAGGGGTTCAGAAAGTTGTGTTTACACTACCAGAATATGGGTTCCACATGCCCTAAGTGTATTGGTGGGCTGCACCACATGTACTTGATGACGTGGTGCAGCGATTGTACTACATAATTTCTCTTATTTTACACGGTACGATATGCTACGTGATTTCACACGCTCTATTACCGATCGTTGGGACTCAGTGTTACACTTCCAGGGAAAAGTACGTTTTAAACAAGAATCCCGCCAACTACGAATCCTAGATGCTTCTTTCCTTTTAAATGTCCTTTCATTTATGCCCCTGCTTACTTTCCGCAATATCAATTCTACCACCCGGCTTCATTTGTCAATCGTTTGTTTTCACCTATCACCATCACTTCTTATTCCTTCGTACAAATCGTTCTGATCGATCAACTTAGGGTTCGGAATTTTATTATTAATACCAGCGGATGTTTTACTAGTCTTTGATTGAACGAATTGCGGAAATCGCATACCTAGTTCCGCGTAATTTAATTCATATATAAAGACAAATTTAATTATACTGTCGGATAGGGCGATTTAATTCCTAAAAATGGGGAGTCCGGAGAATAATGAAAGCAAGGGTGGTTTCTTTTCGGCGATGACATCGGGATGGTCGTTGTTCGGCAACGCCATGCATAGATCCGTCAACGGGTATGTAACTAAGCTTTGGTTGATTAGGCTCTTGGAAGCATAAGTGTCTCTTTTTTAATTATAGAGTATTATTGATTGATTGATTGATTTTGTTATGTTTTTCACCTGAAGCATGTTATATATGTGAACATGAAAATTAGCTGAGGATTGGAATTGGTGACCTAGTTGTTTGATTTACTGGAGCTGCTGTGTCTGCGGAATTATGATTTTATTGTTTAATATTTCGAAACATAAATTATGGCCATTCTTAAGGCAGGAATGCACATGTGTCGATAAGAGTTTAGGATTTGACGATTGCAGAATTGTAATTTGCATAAAAATAACTGCGGCCCTTGCCCTGTTCATTCCTTCGTCAAAAAAGATGGTCAGAAGGAGGCTTGCCGTCAAAGGACCTTCTGGTTGTTAAGGGTTAATTTTCCGTTTATTTTCTTAGTAAAGCCCATATATTGTGATTGTAATAATGATAAATTGATGCCAAAAGTGAAGATCATATTTTAAGTTTATGGTTTGGCTCACATATAGTAGCAATTGATTTGCCACTTCCTTTCTCTTTCCTAAGTCTTTTTCCTTTTATTTTGAGGACCGTAATATTATAACCAGGTGAATATTTTAATGTTTGAGATATTAACCTTTGCTAATTATTATCAAGCAGATGATTTTGTATTTATCAGGTTTACTCCGATGAAGAAGTCTATTTTGTGTTACTGATTCTTTTACCTTTATATCTTTACTGATTAAATTTGATTTGATAAATATTAACTTTTATCTACTACTAGATTGCTTGGCTACGAAGGGGTGGAAGTTATAAATCCTGAAGGAGGCAAAGAAGATGCTGAAGAGGAAGCACAGAAAGGAAGATGGAAGCAGGAGGTAAGTCAATATGATTATATGCATATGCTTATTAAGAAGTTTGATGGAATTTTTCACATAGGCATATTCATGCATTTGCCAAGTGTACAAAAATGATAACATTAAAGAGTTTTTGTTGTGCATGGATTTATGCAATATTTTGACTAGATTGACTTTCAAGATGATTATATTAACTTTGTGTAGATAAACTTGGTCTTGAAAACGTTAGGTTGAAGTTTAACTAGTGTGGTTTATGTGGTTGAGGTTCTCTTGAAGTCGTAAACTACTCATCAATTAGAGGGGTTTAGAATTTTTTTAAACAGGCGTAAACTGAGGTTACTATCGAGAAGTATGCAGGTGATATCCAAAAATTTGACAGATAAATTGTATCTTACAAGCTACAAGACCATTCCAGCCTGGTCGGTCTAAGTCAAGTCAAATTGAGTACTTTTATTAATTTTATATTGCTTTGAGTTTCTTATGTTATTCATGGAGACATGATTGATAATCTTTAAGTTGCATCCAGAAGGGATTGTTGCTGTCATTGCTGCATGTGTGTGAATGTGTATACTGATTGATCTATTGCTGTCTTTAAGGAACGTGACAGTTACTTCAAAATGATGCAAAAATATATTGGTTCTGATATCACGTCAATGGTGACTCTCCCTGTCAATATATTTGAGCCAATGACAATGCTTCAGAAAATGGCGGAGGTTTGTGCACTTTCTTTTCATATTGTTGCTATTACGGTTAATCATATGCTCTTTACATTTCAACTGATGCTATTTATACGATTATCATGGCAGTTAATGGAATATTCATACCTTTTAGACCAAGCAGATGAATGTGAAGATCCCTACATGCGGTTGGTGTATGCATGTAAGTTTTCTTTCTTTCACCATTAGAACACCCAATTTTTCGATATAAGCTTATTTTATCTACCTAGATATACGAGGGAAATTTCATTCAAAGTGTATTTTTCCTGGTGTATGATGCAGCAACATGGGCAATATCTGTTTACTATGCCTACCAACGCACTTTGAAGCCTTTTAATCCAATTCTTGGTGAGACATATGAAATGGTCAACCATGGTGGGGTTACGTTTATCTCAGAGCAGGTGAGTTACTAGGCTAATAATTTGGGATAGTTGGTTTATTTTTTCATTCTTAATCTTGATTAATGCTTAATTTCTTTCACTGGACATTAGTTAGGTAATAAGGAAATAGATATTTATGCTGGATGAGGTGTTCACTGAATAGCCGTTCATGTATATAGTGGAAAATTATTCTTAGGATCTTATGGGATTTAGTATTCATTTAGCATCCAAAGGACAACTTAGGATCTTTTGGCGTTTAACATGATTAGACTTTTACATGCTTCTGGATGCCTCATATTTTGTAGTGTTAACTCTCTGTACTTTGCAGGTTTGCCATCATCCTCCTATGAGTGCTGGTCATGCGGAAAATGAGCATTTCACATATGATGTGACATCTAAGCTAAAAACAAAATTTTTAGGGAATTCTGTTGATGTTTATCCTGTTGGAAGGTAATTTGTGATTGTTAGTTGGTGTTCTTTTTAATGGTGTTGGTATTATTTTGATGTATTGTAGCATAGTTGATCATCTGAATTCAACCATTCCTAATGTGAATAAATGCAATCAGTTTCAATATTATTTGCCAGTGTCATTATTCAATTTATTTTTCTTAATTTACAGTTCTATACTATTTGTTTAATGCAGAACACGCGTGACTCTTAAACGAGACAATGTTGTCTTGGATTTGGTTCCTCCTCCCACCAAAATTAACAATCTGATTTTTGGAAGAACGTGGGTGGATTCGCCAGGAGAAATGGTCATGACAAATTTGACTACAGGGGATAAAGTTGTTCTCTATTTTCAACCTTGTGGTTGGTTTGGGTATGTCACTTCCTATTCCATCTCTTCTCATCTGAGCCCTCCTTACCTGTATTCTTATGTATCTCAGGATCTATTGCCTTTCGTTTATGATATTAGTTGTCAGAAATATGTTTTCAATGTTTGGTTCCATCAGTCTCCATGTTCTCTCTTTTCTTTGGAAGAACTTGACATTTTAGATCCTTTTTTAAATGGTTTCTAGTAGTGCCACAATATGAAAGAACAAAATCAGTTTGTTCTTTTACGTGACACTGTTTTTTTCCCTTTTTGCATTCTCTCTCATGGACTGTGATTCTTGTATATATTGCTAAAGAAATATGTATTTTAATTGATGTGTGGTACAAATTACTTTGTCAGTCTAGTATAAGAAAATAAAATAACAATATAGATATTTCAATCAGATAATGAATTGTATGAAGACAGAAGGTTCCTCAACTCTAGTTGCTAACACGTAAATCAGATACACCACACATTGACACTTTATGAATCTGATTTTTACATCTTTTTTTAAGATAAATTTGGTTTTTACATTTGCAGACTCCAGTAATTGATATGCAATGCTTATATATTGATAATAATCATACACGCTCAAATTTGGCTGCCCCGATCAGTACCTAAAAAACATATCCTAGTGATTACAAGTGGTTTTTTTTCCTTAAAAAATTCACATCTACTTTGTCCTAGTGATTACCAGTTGTCTTTGTATTCTAATTATCGTCTATAGTGCTTGAGAATGAAACTTGAGAACTGCTTCTGATGCCTGTCATACCATTTTGAATACAGAGCTAATAGATATGAGGTTGATGGATACGTTTATAATGCTAATGAGGAACCTAAAATATTGATGACTGGAAAATGGAACGAGTTCATGAGTTATCAACCATGTGATTTGGAGGGGGAGCCTCTTCCTGGCTCAGAAATGAAGGAGGTTAATTTTCTGAACTTCACTCATTATCTATTATCATAACACTATGTGAAATGGACGCCTGTTTCCTGTCTGCTGATGCATTACCTTTTCTCCATAACTCTATAAAATTATTGCATAATTTTATACATTTGCATTTCTTGTTCAATTTAGGGACGAGATAAGGCTTTGTGATGACTTTCTTGTGAGATTTTTACCATTTTTTCTATTGCCTATTTTCTGGGACCTTGGAGGCTGAGATTTTATATTATATGCTGAATCTGTAACCTTTATTGTGGTGTATATATCTTCTGGTTTTCCGACCACATTATTTGTAAGCTCAAGTTAATTATCTTGTTAGCAAGATAAGGGGTCTGGATAATTAATGAACTATGGCTTCTTTTGATGTGATTGATTGATTGATGTATACTGGCCCAACCCTAAATAATATCAAGCCTTTAACTTAAATATGTCTTTGCAGGTTTGGCGAGTAGCTGCAACTCCACCAAATGACAAATTTGATTACACTTACTTTGCACATAAAATAAACAGCTTTGACACTGCTCCCAAGAAGTTGTTAGCTTCAGATTCTCGTTTACGTCCTGATAGATGGGCGCTTGAGAAAGGTGACCTCTCCAAGGCTGGTGCCGAGAAAAGCAGGTTCATCTCCCTCCCTCTCTTTCTATCTATTTGGTTGCCTTTATATGCACATATGGACATGTTGAAATGAATTGAGTGCATGTCTAAGTTTGTAAGTTAAATTTTCTTCTTTTTAGGTTGGAGGAGAAGCAGAGAGCCGAAAAGAGAAGCCGAGAAGCAAAATCTGATAAATTCTCCCCAAAATGGTTCGATCAAACTGATGAAATTACACCCACGCCATGGGGAGACTTGGAAATATATCGTTATAATGGCAAGTATACCGAGCATCGGAATGCTATAGACACTTCAGATGCTATTGATACAGGTGATTCACAGTCAGTAGAATTCAATCCATGGCAATATGGTGATTCATCTCAGGAATGAGGTAATCCTGTATCTGCATCCAGTTTGCTGAACTATATTTTTGTGTGATGTAGAATTTAGCCAATTAGGTATACTCTTCAGCAGTGTGTTGTAATTTTATTGCACAGTTTTATTGTTAGGCTATTTTAGCAAGTGTTTTCTAAGATACCATCATTCTTCTTGTTTCTACAGACGAGTTCATGTACATGTTCAAGTTGTATCTATATATTTGAGACTTAGTGTGATGAGAATCTGAAGTAATTAATTTGGAATTTACCTCTACTTATAATCGACATTATAATAGCTCATAATTTGTTTTATCTGTATTTATGCAATGTCAATTGTCTTCATGATAAATGTCAATTAGAATTTAGAATAGCAAAGAGAGCGGTAGAGTTTTTTCATCTGTATAAATATTTGAGCTAAATTCAAAAATACCCATGTACTTTGCCTAATTGGTAGAATTTTACCTATGTTATTTTAATTAGCAAAAATCTCTCTGTGTTCTTTTTTAATTAGCAAGAAAACCCTGTTTGAAATTTATTCATAAGTTGATAGGGGGCTTATTGTCAGTTTTTAAGTAAACATGAGGGTTCTTGCCAATATTCAAAGATAACAAAGGATTTTTATCAAATTTTTAGGTGAATATGATGGGAATATAAATTTATTTTTCCTTCAAAATATGTACTCCAACTTAAAAAATGTTATTTTGCTATTAAAAAAGAGTATAAGGGGATTTTTGCTAATTAAAATAACATATGTCTTTTTTGCTAGTTAGACAAAACATAGGGCATAGAAATAGGTGAATATGATGGGAATATAAATTTATTTTTCCTTCAAAATATGTACTCCGACTTAAAAAAATGTTATTTTGCTATTAAAAAAGAGTATAAGGGGATTTTTGCTAATTAGTTAGACAAAACATAGGGTATTTTTACGTTTCACTCTAAATATTTTAATATAAACTGAGTAGAGAAGTACAAACAAAAGATTCTACTCTGTTCACATATTAGGCCTAATATAATTTGTTTGAGTAAACTGATAGTTTAAAAGATTTATTAATATTTAATTTACACTGGTTAAAAGTAAAGGTAATGATTTGATTCAAATAAAATCTTTCTTTTTTTTTTTTTTTGAAAAAATAAAATCTTTATTGATCGAAAGACGAGTTTTTGAATCTTAAGTAAGTTTAGATTTTGGCCCACTTAGATTTGGCATTATGAAATATTCGTCTATGATTTTTTATCTAAAAATTTGAAACATATTAGTTTAGCTTTCGGCCCACTTAGATTTGACATTATAAAAAATGTCTACTATATTTTAGTTCTTGGCCCATTTTGATTTGAAAATAACACTACTATAAATTTAATTTCAATTGTATGACATTTATTTTGTGATTAATTATTTTTCTAAATATATTATTTAATTTTAAAGCAATTGTAATTGTATTTGTCATATAAACACTTTGAGTTGGGTTAATCCAATTTGTTAAAGAACTTTTAAAGTGATTAATGTCTACTCTAATTCTTTTAGCCTGAGTCAATCACTCTATTGTAAATCTCACACTTAAGTTTTTAACGTGACAAAATTTTTATTAAGAAGATTGACAATGCCCTCAAATAGAAGAAGAATTTAATATTTTGATAAAAATGATTGTATGAATAACATTGTACAATATATCAATTATAATACAATATTTTTAAATTTTAGGTATATATATCCCTTCAAAAGTCAATATGTATCATTTTTTTCACAAAATTCATATTAAACTAACTTCTTCTAAAGTAATGTTCACCGCTATCTTTAATTTGTACGTGAATTGAAGTCTCTTAAAATTCTTTTAAAAGAAAAATAAAAGCTATTTTATACGTGTAAGTAAAATATTAACCCCGAGTAAAATTTGAGACTTGGATCCAAAGGGTGGCAAAGGAATATTTATTCGCCAGCTAAAATTAATGAATATATGCACGTAAAATAATTGTAAAAAAAGGAGATAATTATTGTTGGATAAGGATGAAGATGAAGGCTCTGAAGACAATTTGTAAAGGGAGGTTTTGAAGGATTCCAAAACTTCAAAGATTAGCTAAGTATGAAGTAACTTAGCTGATGATCCCTTAGAAGAAATTTTGACTAAGTAAAGAAGACATCAGAAGAGTCAAAAGTTTCAAGGTCCAAGACTTCTGATCTGCTGAAGGAAAGTTATCAGACTGATGAAGATCAGCCGACTCAAATCAGATTTGTTCAAGTTTGAGATCAGCCGAGTTCGCCATCAGACGTGCACTCTCGTCAGCCAAGTGAAGAAGATCATGAAGTGTTCCCAACGGTAATAAATGCCCCTTGGAGTAATAAATGCTGAAGTACAAGGTTATTAAAGACAAATGATTGAAGAAATGCTTCGCATCAGATGGGTGCATTTAATGCTGCATTTAATGCTGCCTGCAGAATAGTACTGTTCATAGTACGGACAGACTGCAAAAGAGCCGTTCGCGGATTTTAAGGACCAGTACTAGAGGAATTTGAATCTTGTCTCTCTTCAACGGACACTTTTCAATCCTCAAGTATATATAGCTGAAAGAGACGAAGAAGAAGTAAGCAACACACTTTCTGAGAGAAATTCCCGAAGCAAAATTCTTTAAGTCTCAAGAACAGCTCACTCATCAGCCGAGTCATTTGTTGACGAAAGCAGAGTTGAAGAATCAAGAAAAATACATCTTCTGAGTGATTTTGTAAACAAGAGTGTTGTGCGGAGTTGTGATCCATCTTTGTGAGTGATCAAACTTCAGAGAATAGGTCTTCTGTGTGATTTCCTATTGCGAACTTGTGGTCGTTTCATTTGTTGTTCGACGCAAGCAGAGTATACTGTAAACTTTGTGATTATAGTATAACCCAAGATCCGTGTGACTTGGAAGAGTGGACTAAAGGATATTCAAATCCATATAACCACTATAAAAATTGATTGTGTTTTTACATTGCTTTAAAACTGCATATTTACTGATTGGATAAAACACATTTAAGTTAACTGTTTGAAAAAGAGTTAAAAAGGAGTTTATAAAACTGGGGAATCATTTTTCAAACTACTAAGACTACTTGTGAAAAACACTTTGAAAATCCGCTGCAAGTACTCTGAGTATTAAAACTGATTTTAACAAAATCAGCTAAGTATCAATCAGACGAGTGGTCAACAAGACTGTTCAAAGATTTGTTCGCGAACAGAACTGTTAATAACTAATCTGATCAGCTTAGTCTGTTCAGTTAAGTGTAAAAGTTTTAAAGTTAAAATTTGAAGAAAATTTTAAAGAGGTTTATTCACCCCCCCCTCTAAACCTCTTCTGACCACTTGGGACCAACAAGTGGTATCAGAGCGGGTGGTTCATTTGAATCAACTGCCTGATCAACGAGCTTGATCCGAGTATTTTTCAAAGGTTTTAAAAACTTTTCAAAAGAGCATATTTTTGAAAAATCAAAACTTTTTGAAAAATGGATTGTATCAGCCATGTTCCCCACATTGCTGGTATGTCCTTTGAGGACTGGAAAATCAGAATGGAGATTTTCCTTGCTGCCTATAATGACAACATGTACACATGTATCATTAAGGGCCCATTCAAATTCACCAAGACCATTATAGTTGATGAGACTGAACTGGTGGTGGAAAAAGATCTGACAGAGATGACAGCCGAGGAAATAAAGCTGTTCAATCTGGATAAAGTTGGCCGTTTCATCATGACCAAAGCCCTGGATAATGATCGGTTTGACAAGGTCAAACATTGCAAAACTGCAAAGGAGATGTGGGACAAGGTTCGTGACATGAGTGAAGGAAACGACGCCATCAAAGAGCATCAGCTCAGTGTTGCCTTGGAAAAGCTGGACAACTTCAAGATGAAATCTGGAGAGACCATTGATCAGATGGATACCAGGTTTACCAGAACGTTGAATGAAGTTCTCAAGCTGGGAAAGACCTTTACTGACAAGGAAATCACTGTCAGAGTTCTAAAGGCCCTGCCCCCCAAGTTCAATATGAAAGTGAAAGCTATGGAAGAATCAAGGGATCTTGGGAAGATCTCTCTAACAGAGCTGTTTTCTGTACTCAAGGCTTATGAGTATAAACTGCCTAGAATGGGAATTGAAGAAACCTCAACTTCAGGACCCACAGCTGCACTTGTTGCTGCTGAAAATCAAAGAAGACCAGCTCAAAGAATTGCGGAAGTGGACTCATCTGATGAAGCCACTCTACTCAACAAGAAGGAGTACACTGCTGGAGACGTTGCACTGTTGATAAATAATTTCAAGAAGTTCTATAAAAGAAAAATGAAGAACAAATACAACAATGCTTCTACTTCTAAACCTAACTTTTCTTCTCAAGATAAAGATGATTATAAATCAAAACTAATGTGTTACAACTGCAGGAAATTGGGACACTTCATCAAAGACTGCCCATATCCAAAAGCAGAAAAGTACACTGAAGAGGAGAAGAAAGTAAGAAAAGAAAGAAAGCATCAGAGAGGGAAAGCAATGGTAGCTGAAGCAGAAAAGCTTGCTGCCGTCTACTCATCTGATTCAGATTCAGACACGTCTGATGAAGAATCTTCTGATGAAGAGAAACCTGCTCTCCTGTGCCTGATGGCAAATGATTCTGATGACTCTGAGGATGAGGTAACTCCTCAAAATAATGAATTGTTTGATTCTCTAGAGCAAATGATGTTGAACAATACTACTATTGCTGGAGAATTTGTAAAGCTTAAGGAAGAGATGATCCTGCTAAAAGAGCAAAACAGTTCACTGAAACTTTTAGCTGAAAAGCCAAAAGAATCAGCTGAATTCAAACAGCTTGAGCAAGAAAATGAATCTCTGAAAGCTGAATGTGAAGTTTATAAAGGAAAAATCATGGAACTTGAAAAGATTATCGAGTCTCATGAGAAATCATCTGTTGCATCCACGCATACATCTAGTAAACAGAAGATACCTTTAGAACAGGATAAGCAAGAGTTGAACCATACTGAAAAATTTATATCAGCTGACAATAGCAAGGTCATTCTGTATGTTCAAACTGCTAGACCTACTTCACCTGAGAAAGAATTAAAGGAGAAGAAATCTCCTAAGGCTAAAAAGAGCAAAGAGCCTAGTGTAGGAAATCAGACTAGTAAGACCAAACAGCAGAGTCCTAAGAAGTCTGCTGATAAAGCAAAAGTGAATCAATCTGTTGGTAAAGCTAAGTCTAAACAAGTTGAGCAAGCTGTTAGTAAACCAAAGAAGCATAAGAACAAGAAAAATCAAAATGCTTGGTATGGAAATGAGTCATATTATGTGCAACCTGCTGCATATCATCCTATGTATCATGCACCTCAATTTCCTAGTTACTATGCACCTTATCCTGCTCATCCAATGCATGCATATCCTGCATATCATGCACCTTACCCTGCTTATGAACATTATTCTTATCATACTGATCATCAACATGACTTATCTGATAATTATGATGAAAATAAAACTGTTCATGCTCCTGTCAAAACTCAGAAACCTAAGAAGCCTAAGACTTCAACATCTTGGGTTGTCAAAGGTGGAACTAATCCTTCAGGACCCTCTCAATAAGGGTACCTAAAACAATTTTACTTTTGTTTTGTAGGTTAGGATTAGGAGTAGGAGTAAAGTAGAGAAGATCTGGTACTTGGACAGTGGATGTTCAAGACACATGTGTGGAAACATACATGAGCTGACAGATGCAGTTGCTGTGGATGGTCCAAAGGTCACTTTTGGAGACAGCAAAGAAGGCAAGATTAAAGCTAAAGGAAGATTAATCAGAGGAAACATAGAGATATCTGACGTCTCATATGTAAAAGGCCTCAAATATAATCTGCTGAGCATAAGTCAATTTTGTGACAAAGGATATTCAGTCATCTTCTCAACAGATAAGTGTTACGTTGAACAGATTGGTACAAAGAAGGTAATTTTATCTGGAAGACGACAAGGAAATATCTACATAGTCGACTGGGATTCTGCTGACAAGAATTCAAGTGTTTGTTTGGTTGCATCTGCACCAAGTGAAGTTAGTTGGCTATGGCACAAGAGAATGAATCATTTAAACTTCAAGACCATAAACAGATTAATCAAGAATGATCTGGTAGAAGGGATTCCTAAATCAGTCATGAGCAAAGATAAGCTCTGTGACGCCTGTCAGAAGGGTAAACAAATCAAGTCATCGTTCAAAAGCAAGAAGCACCAATCTTCTGGAAGGATATTGGAGCTATTACACATGGACTTATTTGGACCCATTGATCCAGTCAGCAATGGTGGAAAGAAATACTGCCTAGCTGTTGTGGATGATTATTCAAGATATACTTGGGTGATTTTCATGAAAAAGAAAAGTGAAACCAAGGAACATCTTACAAATCTGATGGAACTGATCCAAAATGAAAAGACTATCAAAATATTGAAGATCAGATCAGATAGAGGGACAGAGTTCACAAACTCTACTGTTGAAGAGTATTGTAGTATCAAAGGAATACATCATGAGTACTCTGCTGCCAGAACCCCTCAACAGAATGGTGTTGCTGAAAGGAGAAACAGAACACTAAAGGAAGCTGTCAGAACCATGATAGCTGAAGCTAAGCTGCCTCAAAGATTTTGGGCAGAAGCAACAAATACAGCATGTTTTACCCAAAACAGATGCATGATCAACAAGCACCAAAACAAGACTCCATATGAAGTTTGGAACAACAGGAAGCCAAACATTCATTACTTTAA
The DNA here is from genome assembly GCA_003313485.2 of Penstemon barbatus. Taxonomy (NCBI): domain Eukaryota; kingdom Viridiplantae; phylum Streptophyta; class Magnoliopsida; order Lamiales; family Plantaginaceae; genus Penstemon; species Penstemon barbatus. The sequence goes on from CM064877.1 coordinate 6,954,091, forward strand.
GATTTTTGGTTGTAAATGCTATGTTCTAAATAATGGTAAAAATCACCTTACTGCATTTGCAGAAAAGGCTGATGAAGCTGTCTTTGTAGGATACTCATCTGTTAGTAAGGCTTATAGAGTTTTCAATAAAAGAACATTACTAATAGAAGAATCCATTCATGTAGTATTTGATGAGCCAAGTCAATCTTCTGAAAAGAATCAAAATGTTAATCAAGATCTGTCTACTGATTTACAGAAGATGAATGTTGGAAAGAATGAAGAATATGTACCCATCATACTACCTGATATCAACTCAGCTGATAACTCAAATGCTGTTCAAAATCACAGAGCTGATTGTCTAACAGACGAGTTGCTAACAGCTGATAGACCAGAGACTGTTCAACAGACGGCAAATGTTCAACAGACTACTACTCTATCTCCAACAGTAGTGTTGCAAAATCAAGACAAAGGACAACATTATGATCTGCAACCTGATCTCAGATGGCTCAGAAATCACCCACCAGAGTTAGTGATTGGTGATCCTTTAGACAGAGTGAAAACAAGAAGAGCTGCTGCACAAGATGCTATGTTTGCTAGTTTTCTATCTCAAATTGAGCCTAAACAAATTGAAGAAGCTCTCAGTGACTCCAACTGGATTGAAGCCATGCAGGAGGAGCTAAATCAATTTGAAAGGAATGAAGTCTGGTACTTAGTTCCTAGACCAAGTCATCAAAGAGTCATTGGCACTAAGTGGGTATTCAGGAATAAAATGAACGAAGATGGTGAAGTCACCAGAAACAAAGCAAGATTAGTGGCCAAAGGTTACTGCCAAGAAGAAGGCATTGACTTTGATGAAACTTTTGCACCTGTAGCAAGACTAGAGGCAATCAGACTCTTTCTTGCCTACGCTGCTCATAAGAATTTCACAGTCTATCAGATGGATGTGAAATCAGCTTTTCTCAATGGAGAATTGCAAGAAGAAGTTTACGTTGAACAACCTCCTGGATTTGAAGTTTATCAAGAAGAGGACAAAGTATATCGTCTGAAGAAAGCTCTTTATGGACTGAAACAGGCTCCAAGAGCATGGTATGATACTTTATCTGACTTTCTTTTAATTAAAGGATTTCGCAAAGGTAAAGTTGACAAGACCTTGTTCACTATTGAATGGGAAGAACATATTTTGCTTGTGCAAATTTATGTGGACGATATTATTTTCGGTTCAACAAATCAACAGATGTGTGACAAGTTCTCAAAGCTGATGCAGAACAAGTTTGAAATGAGCATGATGGGAGAACTTAATTATTTTCTTGGTTTGCAAGTTAGACAGTTGCCTGATGGAATCTTCATCAGCCAAGCAAAATACACAAAGGATCTGTTCAAGAAATTTGGTATGGAAACTAGCTCTACTGCTACAATTCCAATGTCTACAAGTCTTCGTTTGGATAAAGATGAAGATGGCAAATCAGTGGACATAACCAAATATAGAGGCATTATTGGGTCACTGTTATATCTAACAGCCAGCAGACCTGATATCATGTACTCTGTTGGGGTCTGTGCAAGATTCCAATCAAACCCCAAAGAATCTCATCTCTTAGCTGCCAAGAGAATATTGAAATATATTAAGGGCACTCAAGAATTGGGATTGTGGTACCCTAGAGAGTCTGGATTCGAGCTTATTGGATATTCAGATTCTGACCTTGCAGGCTGCAAGATTGACAGAAAAAGCACAACAGGTGCCTGTCAATTCTTAGGTAGTCGTCTGATCTCATGGATGAGTAAGAAACAGACTTCAGTTTCTATATCTACTGCTGAAGCTGAATATATAGCTGCTGGAGCTTGCTGTGCACAAATCTTATGGTTGAAACATCAACTTGAAGATTACAACATCAAGATCAGTGGAATACCAATCTACTGTGACAATACAAGTGCAATTTCACTTACTCAGAATACTACAAGTCATTCAAGGACTAAACATATTGAGATCAAACATCATTTTATTAGAGATCATGTGGAGAAAGGAAATGTCATGATAGAGTATGTGTTTACTGAAAATCAGATTGCTGACATCTTCACAAAACCTCTAAGCGAGACAAGGTTTTCAACTCTAAGAGCGGAACTGGGTTTGTTAAAATTAGATGCATAAGCTGAGGGGGAACTCATCAGAAGACTAGAGTTCAACAGCTTACTCATCTTTGTTATCTTCAAGGATTAACTTTCAACAGACTAGTTAACTTATGAATTCTTAAACTCAGGGGGAACGTGTAAGACTAGCGGTACTTCTGAATTAAAGATGAAATTTGTTAATGACAGTTAGTTGAAGTTATGTTTTCAACAGAAGACTCAACTATCGAAGATCAAAACTATTTTATCTAGCTGGATTGACAAACAGCTGAGGAAGGTTATCAGCTATTGGCATTCTCTGATAACAGCATTGTCATCAGGACAGTAGTCCATCAGATAAGTGTTTATGATACTCATCTGATTACTTATATAAAAGCGAGCTATTTAAAACGCTTTATTCAAAACACGCTTTTATAAGTAACTGTCGGGCGGTACATATTCCCGCTCTTCAGTAAAATATCTTTTGAATTTGAAAGGTCGTAACAGAAGCCACACGATCATCACTGACAGAAAAACGAATCTAACGGTTGGCTGGTATCACGGAATCCAAGATACCCCAACTCTATAAATCCCCATCTGATCAGCTGTGTAGCCCTTTACGCACTCTAAACATTCAAAAGCTCTTGTGAGAAAATTACTGCAATTCTCTGCATATCTTTCTGTGTTTTCCTAACCTTCAACAGATTAACAATGGCCGCTGAAGGTATGTTTCTCGTCTATGATGCCTACTACCAATCCGGTACGGATCTGATGAAAGAACTGCTTGAAAAGTTCAAGGCTGCTTCGCTGGTGAACTTCATGGAATACCACGAAGGAACTATCTGGACTGACCAAGTGATGGAGTACTACAACACGGCAAAAGCTGACTACAACTCACTGGAGATTAAGGCTACAGTGGGAGACAAATCTATCATCATCACCCCTGCTGTTCTTCATGAGACGTTTGGGCTTCCTAACCATGGAAGACATGACGTCACTATACTGACGGAGGATAAGCACCAACAGTTCTGGGCGATCTGCGCTAAGGAGGGAGAGGTTATGTCTGGAAACATAAGGAAGAAGCAACTGAGAGATGAATATCAGCGGATGGCTGATATGGTGTCTAAGCTGATCGAGAACTGCACTTTTTCACTAGATGCTGTTACCATGAAGAGGTTCAGCATCATGGCTGCCATATACTATGGACTGGAGGTCAACTGGTCAATCATAGTCTGGTACATATTGGCTGACTTTCTTGATGATAAGAAAGGAAAAGGACCCTCCACCAACCGCAGGATTACTCTAAGCTATCTACTATCTCACCTGGGTTGCATTATGGCAAATGGCAAGGAAATTCACAAGTCCAAAGCCATGAACAAATATCTGCCTGTTCTGAAGAGGAAGGCTGATGAGCCAGAGGAGGCTGCTGATGAGGGACAGAAGGAAGTCCCTGCCAAAAGACAAAGAAGATTAGTCAAAACAGCTAGCTTGGCTGTTGAGACTAAAAAGAAGAAGGCTGCTGATGCGCCTAAAAAGAAAAAGGCAAAGCAGATGGAGAAAGTGACTTCTGCTGAAGCCACCAAGATCGTTGAAAATATAATTGCTGATGTAAGGACTGGATCCCCTGCATCACCATCAAGAACTCCATCAGCAGAGAAGCCTGCTGAAAGTGTCTCTAAACGAACGAGGAGCCAACAGAGAGATACAGCTGCTTCTGCATACCGTGAAGGGAGAACCAAGAGTTCTGCAAGGAAGCAGATGACCTTCATAGAGAAAGAGACTGAGTTGGTGGATTTGGTGAGATCAAGTCCAGAGTCTGCTGAAAGACCAGTTGAAGCTGTTGAAGCTTCTACTGCTGACAAAGCTGATGAGCAACAGACTACTCAGACTGCACCAACTGCTGAGGCTGCTCAACCTCAAGACGATCCAGATGTTCAAATCATACATCCTATAGCTGCTGCTCCTATATCATCTGCTGGACCAGCTCCTGCTCCTATTGACAAAGGGAAAAAGAAGATAGTGATTAAGAGAAAGAAAATCACTAAAGCTGACAAGAGGGCAAGGGAGGAAGCTGAACAAAGAAAGCAGGATGAGCTTGAAGAGAAAAAGGCACTAGAGCTGAGCAAGGCTCAAGAAGCTAAGGATGAAGCCAGAAGAAGAATGTCTGAAGCAGAGAGAAAAGCCGCTGAAGATGCTGAACTGGCTATGGTGATTGAAAAGAGCAAGACTGATGCCTATGGACCTGTCCATGGAGGTGGCATCAAGATTGGAGAGGGCAAGAATGAAGAAGAAGACAAGAAAAAGATCTTACTGCCTGCCCCCAAAGCCAAGTCCAAAGACAAATTTGAAGTCAGAAAAGCATTTGAAATAGTATATGCTGATAAGGAGCTTTTCAAGGAGTTTGAGAAGTCTCTAGCATACTATGATCAAAAGCTGATGCTAAGGACTCTGTTCAACCAGGAAAAACCAAGATATATCAGTTGGAGAGACAACAGGCTGAACAGATCAATAGCAGAACTTCAAAGCATGAAGGAATTGGTCGAGGAAGAACGTTGGGTTCTAACTTGGCTGAAGACAAACTCCGTTCAAAAGGCCCTGGATCCCAGCCATGTAAGAGATGTCATGCATGGTTATGCAAAAGGCTTTGCATTGGAGGAGGCCAAGAAAATTAAAAGCACCTTGCCTGAGAAGAAGAAAAAGTCTGAAGATGCTACTGAAAGAGCAATTAAATTTGCTACTATGGTTGCCCTGAAGAGATGGGCTAAAAAGTCCAAATATCAACAAGGCTGTTCAAGTGATTTGCCTCTACTGCCAAGTATCCAGCAAATCATCTTTGGCAAGGAAGTACAACCGTACTATGAAGTCCCTAAGGGAAACAATGCGTTTGTTAACCCTTGGATTATTGTTAGGCAGATTAGACAGACAACTTGCTTTAATGAAGATGGAACCATCACTAATCTGTTCTACGACGACGTTACTGATGAACATAAAGCTGCGGACAAGCCTGAAGTCAAGCCTGCTGATCAAGTTGCTGACAAGCCTGCTGATCAATCTGTTGAAGACAAGTCTGCTGATCAGACTGCTGATAAGTCTGCTGACCAGCATGAAGACAAGTCTGCTGAACAGGCCACTGACAAGTCTGATGAGAAAATTGCTGATGAACCCTTAGCCATCGAGTGGAAAGCTGAGGATTCAGAAAATCATCAGGATGTGAAAATGGAAGAAGTTCCTGTCCACCAGGAAGTTGAAGAAAGGGATGAAGCTGCTGCTTCTGCTTCATCAGCTGATAAACATTCATCACTGATGGAAGCAATCCAGATGCTGATGGAAAATCAACTAAAGGAACTGGAAGAGAAGCATCAAAAGCAGCTATTGAAGGTTAAAGAGGAGCTGAAGACAGAGCTTAAGGAAGAATTGACAGAATCAAATAGACTTCAGCTGGAAACTGTGCAACAGTCTACAGAAAAGATCATCAAGACTGAAATCACAAGTATTCCTATTCCTGAGGATCGTTCCTTGCAGTTAGTGAACAGCTTGACTGAAATGAACAGAAATGTGGAGGATGTGAAGATTGATGTTAATCATCTTCATACTGCACTTACAAGAGCTGAACACAAGATCGCTGATCTGACTGCAACCTTCATCAAAGTCAGTGAAGAAGAAAAGGAAGTCAATCTAGGGTTGCTGAATGAAGTAGGAAATGTTGTACAATCTGTACAAGATGAAATTGCTACTGTCAACCTGAATATTGACTACTTCAATGACAAGACTGACATCATCAGCACTGACATTCAAAATCTTACAGCTAGTCACGATGTTGTCAATCAGAATCTTAAGGCTTTGTGTGCTGGAGTAAAGATTCCAACAGTTGCGCTCAACCCTACTGTTGCACCTTCTGATGTCATCAAAACTGATGATGACAAAAAGGGGGAAGATAAAAGGGAAGAAACAGTTAAGGAACCTGCTGCTGAAGAAACAGTTAAGGAACCCGTTGCTAAAGAAACAACTAAGGAAACTGCTGAAGCAACTATTGAAGCCAAGGAAACTGAAGACACTGCTGACAAGACTGAAGAAAATCTTGGAAAGGTAGAAGAAGAAGAAAAGATTGAAAAAGAAACTACCAAGTACAAAGAGACTGAATCTGCCAAGAAAGCAATGGAGCTGATTAAAGAGCAGCAACTCAAAGAAAAGATGGAAGCTGCCAAAGCAATCTTGGAAGAAGAAGCTGATGAAGACGAAGATGACGAAGAGTCATCTTATGAGTATATAGAAGAGCTTGAAGGATCAGATGAAGAAGCTGATAGTTAGAACTTGAAATATCTTTGTAATCAGTTTACTTTATCTATTTCTTCAGAAATCTCATCTGATGAACTTGCATTGTAATATTCTTCAATATTAATGAAAAGTCAAGTTCAATCCAATAAACTTTTTCTATCTCAGAAAATTTTGAGGATTACATTCTTTAGCTTAGGTATTTAACAGGTACTTAGCTGAAGTTTTGTCATCATCAAAAAGGGGGAAATTGTTGGATAAGGATGAAGATGAAGGCTCTGAAGACAATTTGTAAAGGGAGGTTTTGAAGGATTCCAAAACTTCAAAGATTAGCTAAGTATGAAGTAACTTAGCTGATGATCCCTTAGAAGAAATTTTGACTAAGTAAAGAGGACATCAGAAGAGTCAAAAGTTTCAAGGTCCAAGACTTCTGATCTGCTGAAGGAAAGTTATCAGACTGATGAAGATCAGCCGACTCAAATCAGATTTGTTCAAGTTTGAGATCAGCCGAGTTCGCCATCAGACGTGCACTCTCGTCAGCCAAGTGAAGAAGATCATGAAGTGTTCCCAACGGTAATAAATGCCCCTTGGAGTAATAAATGCTGAAGTACAAGGTTATTAAAGACAAATGATTGAAGAAATGCTTCGCATCAGATGGGTGCATTTAATGCTGCATTTAATGCTGCCTGCAGAATAGTACTGTTCATAGTACGGACAGACTGCAAAAGAGCCGTTCGCGGATTTTAAGGACCAGTACTCGAGGAATTTGAATCTTGTCTCTCTTCAACGGACACTTTTCAATCCTCAAGTATATATAGCTGAAAGAGACGAAGAAGAAGTAAGCAACACACTTTCTGAGAGAAATTCCCGAAGCAAAATTCTTTAAGTCTCAAGAACAGCTCACTCATCAGCCGAGTCATTTGTTGACGAAAGCAGAGTTGAAGAATCAAGAAAAATACATCTTCTGAGTGATTTTGTAAACAAGAGTGTTGTGCGGAGTTGTGATCCATCTTTGTGAGTGATCAAACTTCAGAGAATAGGTCTTCTGTGTGATTTCCTATTGCGAACTTGTGGTCGTTTCATTTGTTGTTCGACGCAAGCAGAGTATACTGTAAACTTTGTGATTATAGTATAACCCAAGATCCGTGTGACTTGGAAGAGTGGACTAAAGGATATTCAAATCCATATAACCACTATAAAAATTGATTGTGTTTTTACATTGCTTTAAAACTGCATATTTACTGATTGGATAAAACACATTTAAGTTAACTGTTTGAAAAAGAGTTAAAAAGGAGTTTATAAAACTGGGGAATCATTTTTCAAACTACTAAGACTACTTGTGAAAAACACTTTGAAAATCCGCTGCAAGTACTCTAAGTATTAAAACTGATTTTAACAAAATCAGCTAAGTATCAATCAGACGAGTGGTCAACAAGACTGTTCAAAGATTTGTTCGCGAACAGAACTGTTAATAACTAATCTGATCAGCTTAGTCTGTTCAGTTAAGTGTAAAAGTTTTAAAGTTAAAATTTGAAGAAAATTTTAAAGAGGTTTATTCACCCCCCCCCCCCTCTAAACCTCTTCTGACCACTTGGGACCAACAATTATGGTTTTAACATGCAACTATTAATATCCTATAATTCTTTCATTCGTCCATGAGAATGTGTTCTTCTTGCGCGTCTAAATTAGATATATTTTAATTACTTGGAATTAACGTAGTGCCATATTGTCGTTCTTGGTGGCCACTGCACAGGGTCGGCCCTGAGGGTAGGCCTCATAGGCAGCTGCCTAGGGCCACCGACTCGCAAGGGCCTCCGGCAAAGAATACATATATACATGCATATATAAATATAAATATAAATGTACTTGTATATTTTATAAATATGTGATACAGTTGAAGTTGTAGTGTCTTTGCATTTCATCACAAGGTCCTAGGTTCGGAACTTTTCATGTTCTTGTGTGTTTATTTTTTATTTTGGTTATTTGTTTTGAGGAGCCCACAATTTAATATGGAAAGTCCAAAAACATTGCTTAAATTTTGAAAATCAGATCCAATACATTCATAAATAATTTAGTGGATCCTCGTATTTAGACTAGTTGGCCATAAGTTAAGATATATATTATTTAAATAAAAAAGTAAAAAAAATAAATCTTTATATTGCAATTTTAAATTTATTTGGAGTTGTAAGTCATGTGACCAACGGATCCATATGATTATCTCATAATTTAAATACTTTAGTGTTCGACCTTGCATATCTAATCATCCTTTCCGACAATTTTAAATAAATTATACCTATATTTTTGTATCATTAATGGATATTATGTGACGTAACTTTAATATTAATATGTTTTTTTATATCTAAAATTAATACGTTAATAAAAATGTGTCTCGTATTACCCTTTTTTTTTTTTATAAAAGCGAGATTACATATGATTCATTATTCATTATTGTTTCTTGTTTTTTTAATTAATAGTTTTTTTGTTTGTTTAATAAGTTTGTATTAATTATTAACATAATATAAGTACATAAAAATTTAAGGGCCACTTTTTTAATGTCTGCTTAGGGCCACCGAAAACTCAGGACCGGCCCGGCCCTGTCACTGCATTATTTTTCACTTGCCAACTATTTTATTCAAGTGAGGGGTATAAATGAATTCAGTTTAGACAAAAATATTTTTAGACAAAAATATTTTGTTCAAATGATGTCGTACATGTTTCACCCAATTTAAAACGAATTAAGATTAGACAAGTTATAATCAAATCAAACATAAATTATATTAATTGAATAACTTGATATATCTACATATATGTATTGCTATTTTTTTTTTTAACTTATCTATTAGAGTTTATCCGATAGTAAATAATAATCAAAATTGATTTAATTTGATCTGATTTTTAGGTCTAATTCAAGATATTATATTAATTAGTTTTAAATGACAAGTGTGCCCGTTAATCCTCTTTGTATATAAAATACTGTATATAGGTATATTTATTATCTATCTTTATTTATTTAAGAAAAAGAGATACTTTATGCTAAGTTTTAGTAAAACCACAGATGTTTCTTGGTTAGGCTTGAATTTGGTGAGTTTTAAGGCAAAAAGTTTAACAAAAATTAGTTAAAAATTTGTTAGGACAATTATACATAGCTCCTTACAAGTCGGATTTTCTTGCCATTAAAAAACCATACCCTAAAAATAGAAAACAATCCCAAAACAAATTGTATCAGTACCCCACAATTATTTACTATTATTATTTTGAAATTACAAAAAATATAACAAAATCAAGGGACACAAAATTTAAAGAAAATTCCCTCGCTCGGTGAACCCAACGTTTTTATCGATTGTGTGAAAGAGGCAAGAAGACCACAGGATCCACATCTTAATCCACGTGACATCATCTTAAACCAACTATGGCCCACAATTGAGTTAGTTTTTTGGTTACCTCTTATAGCCGGTGGGTAATTGAACATTTACCGATAGGTCCGGTGACAGTTGGTCAATGTTATAAGTGTTGGGGTTTAAGAATGGTGTGGAGGGGTGGTTTTCAAAAGGGTTTTGGCCATCTTTTTCTCCAGGAAAAAAAGGAAATACTAACAGAGATAAACAGAGCAAAATTGAGGGAATTTTGAATTGTTTATTGAGTGAAAATGAATTATTGTGGGTTATGGGGATGGGAAATTCATTAGTTTCTGTTTTAAGATTTCATCTTTCAGAAGGGAATTTATGATCTTGCATTTTTGTTGAGTAATTTGTTTCTTGTGTGGAGTTTGAAGGAAGTTTATTGTGGGCATGGAAGAAAGATTGGTTTTCTGAAGGTGAGATGATCAAATTTTGGATTTTTTTTGTTTTTGTTTCGTGGTTTGGTAAAGTTGGAGTCTTTGGTTCAATTTTTCCCTTTTCCTTTTTTGAAAAATTCTTGAAAAAGTGTAAGGGAAATCTGATTTCTGGAAAGTTTATTCTTTTCAATTGATTGTTTTTTTCAGTTTCTCAGGCAAGTATAAGGGAAATCTTAAATGCTTCTTTTTCAGACCTTATATGGAATTCTGTGTTTGATCTGGGATATTTCCATTGTAAAGTATGAAGTATTTTTTCATTTGATTTTCAGAAAATACTTTTATGGTCCATTTATGCTTTAGAATATATTAAGAATTAAGTTAGATCCCATTAGTCTAAAGTTGTTCCTATATATTCGAGTTTCTCAAGATAGTATGAGTTGAACTCTGTTCCTTTGGTTTTAGATCATTTTTGGTGGAATTGTTTTTGTGGTATATTTTCAATAATTCAGCCATGCATGATATATTAGATATGGTGATTTGACTAATGCTTATGAAATCTCTTGCACCGGGGTTTTTGTGAGGTTTCCTTTTTCTCTCTTTTTAATTGCTTCATTACTTTCCTTCATCGAATGTTAACCTTTCTTCAAAATGTCATTGTTTGCCCTTGAGCAGAGAAGAGTAATTAATATAGTGTTGCTGCAATTTAACCATGTGAATTCTTAAATGCATTCCGTGTCATTTTGTATCTGCTTTATTTATTCTGTTAAAACTCAAATGTCTCTCAGGAGATAACTAATCTGATAGATATTTTCCACTTCAATACTTCTTGAAATGTCTATCTTTGAAGTATTACTTGAACCACTTTATGTTGCCATTTTCTCCGCCAAAATGTGCTATTTCTGCGTCTGTTATCTTTCTAACTATATCGAGCAACAGAATAAGACATAGCTTTTGGAATTTGGGATCAGTAATTTTTTCTTAATATAATAAAAGAAAAGGTATTCTTATATAAATATTGCCTCACTGATAATGTTTATTGATTGGCAGGTTTGTTGATTGCCTTTATAATTTGTTATGGGTAGGGTATGATTTCTGAGTTATGATGTTGCAGAAGAGATTATATTATGGGTTTGATGGCTATCAGGCGCTTCCGACACCCCGAGCAGCCAGATCAGTCAGGGTAATTAATCATAGTGTTATTTCTTTCTTTGCCCTTGCCTTCAGAAATTCACTCCATATATTTGTTTATATCTTTGTCAATTTTTGTAGAAGAGGTGCTTAGTTAAGAGCAAAGGCAATGACCAAAAAATGTGTGCATTTGACTTGTTGGCCACCGTAGCTGGAAAGATACTATTAGAAGGTGAAAGTTCTCCACCATCAGTCGTGGAAGATTCCTCCAATGCGAAAGAAGAAAATAATAGCGAGCATAAGCCCATAGAAGAAAAATCTTGCCATGAAAGGAATTTTCTATTTACCGAGCTTGTCTCAGAAGCTCCCAATTCAAATCTTTGTTCAAACGAACTTTCACTTGCTCAAAATGATGTAATATCAAGGCCTGCATCTGGAGTAACAACTTCAGAGGGCTCAGAAAAAGTTGGTTCTGCAGAACAATTGGTTAATGATGATGATTGCAAGCTCAGGCTCGGAATTTGTACTCCTAGAGATGTAGACTCGTCTGGTTTTAGACTACCTTCTAAATGTGAATCAAGTAGGAAACAGATAGAAGTGGATTCCGAAAAAGCTACAAATTTGTCAATAACTACTCCGGCATTAGTTAGTTCAGTTGATAGTGTAAATTTAGTTTCTAGAGATGATGGCGACAATTCTTCTGAGTTAAATAAGGCCTTTAGGCCACAACCACGGGTTGGGGACTGTCTAGTAAAGAAGTTTCATACATCTAAGCATCTTAAAGTAGCTCCAATTAATATGAAGGATGAACGATGCTATAATAATGCTGGTGAGTTCAAATTAAATATTCAATTGTTTACTTTTTTTTTCTATGGTCATATAATACATGTTTTTTCGGTGTTATTATAGATACACAAAGGTGCAATTTATCCGATAGTAAGAACAGTATCAAGCGGCATAGGTCTTTGGGGGATTATCCTTTCAAAAAGAGGAAGCTTTATTACTTTAGCTCAGTGTCTAATTCTGATCAAGGCATTATTAGCAGTGATGGAAACTCGAATGGCACTACTATCGGTGGAGGTGTACCGAGTTCTCGTCCAGCATCTCAAGGAGGTATATTGTTATCCATGAAATACCCATTTTCATTACGTAGTTAACTAAAGCAAGAGTCTTTTTTCATGTTCAAATCTTAGTTTGAACTTATGGAACTGTAGTGAGGATATCGTAACTAATATTAGTGTACTGTTAATAAATATTGGATTGCATATTTTTCCCTTCTTCTCCAAATTCCAGAATTTCTACCTTTTTCTAATCTTTGCATATTTCATGTCTTTAAATTCCTTAAACTTTTATAATAATCTTAAAAACTTAAAACTGTCTTCTTTGTATGGTAATACAGATTTATTAAAGATTGTTAAAAGTATTTATCACATTACATATGCAGTTACACACACAACGAACTAAGCTAGTGGAGAATAGCCCCAACTCAACTAGTTATTTAGCGTTACCTCTATTCTCCAAGAACTACTTTAGATCCTTATTACATATTGTTTCCAATATCTTAAACTTATAGACATAACATAATTCATGCAAATGTTATATGTGAATTAATAGAGGGTTTATATTTTAGTTAAAATACATGTGGCCCTGTGACTAAGCCTATACCTATGATTGGTTTGAATTATAGCAAGTAAAACAATAAGGATGATTTTCTTTTGTTTTCTTTACTTTGTGTTTGTGTTTTATTAATTGTTCGTTTTCTCTGTCCTTATCATTTACTTACTAAAATTCAAGTTCCAAACATAGCCCAAGGTTTTTGCTTGGATACGGTGACGCTAGATTTGATTAATTATAAAAAAAAAATTGCAGTTATTGGCACTCCAACATCTGCAGCAGGTGAACGTACATCCTTCCACTCCAAGAATCACAAAGGTAATGAAATAAAGTAGCTCATTTTCTTTTAGCTCAATCATTTCCAACATTTAAAGACGTTCTCACATGGAGATATGTTTCCTTTGTCTCAGTGAAGCTTAAAATCAAGTCTTTTAGAGTTCCCGAGTTGTATATTGAGATTCCAGAAAACGCCACTGTTGGTTCTCTCAAGGTACATGAACAACAGTTTTACAACAACAGAGTTTATGTTTTTATTTCCCCAGCAATATATCACATTGTTGGTGGCTTGATATTTCTCAGAGAAAAGTTATGGAAGCAGTGAATGAAGTTCTTGGAGGTGGTCTACGTGTTGGAGTAATTCTTCAGGGTAAGAAGATTAGAGACGATAACAGAACCTTGTTACAAACTGGAATTTCTCACGATAACAAGATGGATAATACCCTGGGCTTTACCCTCGAGCCCAGCCCAGTTCAAGGACCAATACCATCGTGTCCCGGAGGTCAACTTCTGCATGAAACTCCACAACCACTTGCAAGGTACTATTTCATTGCCTTTTCTTCATTTTCCAATTATTAAGTATTAGTATAATATAAAGTATTTAAATACGTGCAAACAACATTCTTGAACAGTGTTACAGATACAAGATCATTAGATCATCAACCGAGAATTGATTTCAACAATTTGATAGAAAGTGATGATAATAACAAATCAGCCCCTCATGATCCAGAATCGAGAGCATTGGTTCCTGTACATACAACAAAACCAGATGATGCATCATTGGGTGTGGTTCCTTTTCGGAAATTGAAGCAATGTGAATCTGGGCAGCGCAGAATTCGTCGACCTTTCACTGTTGCTGAGGTGGAAGCTCTTGTTCAGGCTGTTGAGAAGCTTGGAACAGGAAGGTATGTTTGTTGTTTGTTGGAAATAACTAGATTTTTCTTTGTTTATGAAGCAAGGTCTACTTTTGTAGTGCAGATGGCGTGATGTAAAGATGAGAGCTTTCGATAGCGCAAAACATAGAACATATGTGGATCTGAAGGTAAGAGGATGATTGGTGGTCTTTTCTTAATCTATATATATATATATATATATATATATATATATATATATATATATATATATATATATATATATATATATATAATATTGGTTGTTTATTGGCAGGATAAGTGGAAAACATTGGTCCACACGGCGAGAATATCCCCACAACAGAGGAGGGGTGAACCTGTGCCCCAAGAACTACTGGATAGGGTATTGGCTGCCCATGCTTATTGGTCTCCTCATCCTCCTCCTCCTCCTCCTCCTCGTCCACAGCAGCAACATTCCAAACCCCCCCTCGATACCATCCTCCTCCTCTGACAAGTATATACGATCGATCGAACATAAGTTGCCTACTGTTTATAATAATTTGTGATTAGTAGTCCTAATACCATGTATGTAAAAAGTTGTTAGGTTTGTATTAGTTATCTTTAATATATTGGGTGAGTTGAGTTAGTACTTGTATTTATATAGGTGACTGAATAAGAGTTGCTTACACAACTACAACTAGTACATATTTGTCTTCTTTTTGTGTTTCTTCTTACTTCCATTTACGTTATTGGGTTTTGTACTTTTGTATTGAAAACACATTTGTAAATGAAGAATTTTCACTTGTATTGTTTTTTCATTTTTGACAGTGTGTCCTCTGTTTTATATTTTTTTTTATTATCTACAATATAATAATAACATATATGGTGTTTGTTGTGTCTATGAACTAATTAATAATACTGACCCTATCTTCTGCTAAAATGGCCCAAACTAGTTGAAATGGGCTATGGCATCTCATCACTCTTTTGCTAAATGCGTGAAAATTAGAAATATTTCATTTGTGCATTCTATTTCTAGACCTATGTAGATAAGAGTAGTCCTTGGTCCATGCTCTATATATATAATATTACGTGGAAAAGTTGAAGTAAATAATTGGACTTGTCATTGTCCTCAGTATATCTATCTTCATGCACTTGATTTCCATCACTCAACTTAATTCAAAATATTCTATGTCCGTCAACTTGAGTTAGATAATAACATAAATAAAAATACATCATATTCAATTAAGATATATAAGACGTCGATGTTTATAGTTTTTCAAACTAGGTTTTGCTTAGGTCATTTACTGAGCTTTGGCTTGGGCCAATTTGCGTCCATACTATTCAAGTGGGGGTCTTGGGTAGATTTGATTCATAATTAATGACTTGAATACACATTTCTTCTGTGAGTTCTGAATTTTTAGATATAAGGATCTTTCTTGTAATGTCATGAATCATATACTTGTACCTTATCTATTTTGGTTTTTGACCCGGGTTCATCTCTATTTTCCTCGTCACAAACTAATGTTGACTTTTCTTAATTTTGAACGAGTTAATCTAAGTTAAATTGTAATATGTTTTGTACTATTAAATAAATGATTATGCTATACTAATAAAATATATGTACGCAAGAAATTTAAAATAAAATAAATAAAAAGGTAGATAAAACTAGAAATATATATTGTTGATAAGACCTAGAAAATAAAACTTTAAAAAGGTTTCCCCCAATTAAATTTGTCACCATGCATGTTCCGTGGCGTGGTGTGGGTTATTCTTACGTCAACAAAATTTAACCACATGTACACTAAACCAATAAATTTCACACACACACACATATGACACACACACACACACACTACACATATGATAAATTTAGAATTCTTTTGACCTTGGTCGACATCTTTACAATGGTTTTCTCACAATCACCCAATGTTCGTTATAAAATTCTAGTAATGTTTTGAACCAAATGATTTACTTGTCCTTGAATTTAGCTGTGGTTCTGAATGCTTTCAGAATATGAGATTCAATAATGTAATTACGATAAAGAATAATGATTCATTTAACAGTTACGCCAAACCTGAGGGAGTTACATGCAATTATCCTAAAATGAAACAATTTACCTCGACCTTTTTTTCTGCTACTCACTCGTATTTTGTAGTAGCTTCTACTTTTCCGCAACTATCCTTCGCTCGGTCAGAATTATTCACTCTCCCCACTACATCTACATACTTTTGCTTTGCGTTCCTAAAATTCAAGGGTACGCACACACAATTAACAACAACAGATTCGTTATTTCGTGCCTTGTTCTTCAATTAATTTTATGTTTGTATGTTTACTTCTCCTCTGTTTGATCTTAAGTTTATACTTTTTACTTTAGTTGCGTTCGTATTTTGCTCCGCTAATCATTAATTTGAATTTTGTTCTATGTTTCTGCTGTATGTATACATTTTTGGTAATTCGAGCTTCAGAATAACTTACTTTTCTTTATTCTCTGTTTTACTTTACTGTATTCAATATATTCTGAAATGTTAATACTGTGTTGTAATGGTAGGAAAATTAAATTATTCTTTGCAAGTACCTGTAAATTCATGGATGTTAATGTGGGGATTTTTTTCTTGGTTTTCCTAGTAATTTTTTGATTGTAAATGCTAAAAGATGGAACTCCTGTTATCTTACTAGATGTGGACTCCTCTTGACCTAATACTCTATAGTGAATTTGTTAATTTCCTTCAAGGCTTAAACTCTACGTTGCTGCTTTTAAACTGGTTGATTAGTTGGATATTCATCCAATTATATTTGTTTTGTAAAATGAAGCTGATGTTTTAATGATTAGGGTTTCAAGCCATCGATAGTTATGGATCCTTCGTTCGTAGAATCGCCCAATACTACCAACGGATTTCAATTTGACGATGGTGATTTCTTATCCGGTTATGTACAATCTCAAATCCATATGAATGGGACTAATCATGATTATTCAGATCTTGATGTCCTAGATATCCCTTTCCTTCCGTTAAGTCCAAGCCCCGGTAATTTTGTTCCATCATCCTCTGTAAGCTACGAGACAGAGTCACCTGATGATCAAGACTCTGATCCGGTGCTAAAGTTCCTTAACCAAGTACTGATTGAAGAAGGCATGGAAGATAAGCCTAGTATGTTCCATGATCCACTTGCTCTACGAGCTGCTGAGAAATCTTTGTATGAAGTCATTGGCCAGAAATACCCACCCTCACCTTATCATACCTTGAATTATGGCAACCATAATCTCGGTAGTCCTGATAGCTTTTTTGGGAGTTCGAGTGAGTATACAAACAGCAGCAATGCTAGTAGTAGTCTTATCAGTCCTCAATGGACAGCTGATCATGGGGGTTCTAATTCTTCAGTCGAACAAATTCATCTTCAAGATTCTTCATCAAATGCACTTCTTCAAGTTGGCAGCTTCAGTGATAATTCCTACTTACAGCCGAACTCCTTGGGAAACACTAACTTACTTCAAAACATATTCACCGATAGCGATTCCATTTTGCAGTTCAAGAGAGGGATGGAAGAAGCCAGTAAATTTCTTCCAACCAATAATCAATTGGTTATTGATTTGGATAAATATGAGTTACCTAAAAAATCGGAAGACGTCACTCGTAATGTCGTGGTCAAGGTAGAAAAGGACGAAATTGATCGATTCTCCGATGGGTTGAAGGGAAGGAAGCATCTTCATCTCAAAGACGATGATTATGAAGATGTTGAGAGAAGCAGCAAACAATCAGCAATATACAATGAAGATGTTGAGTTATCTGAAATGTTTGATAGAGTTCTTCTTTGCAATGATGTCAAAGGGGATCCACTGTGTGTCAATACTGATACTAAATCTGCAAATGAAGTGCCAAGTGGGTCTAATGGGGGTGGAAGATCACGTCCTAGGAAAAATGATAGTAAAGACGAAGCTGTTGACTTGAGAACCCTTTTGATTAGTTGTGCTCAATCTATTGCTTCTGATGATTATAGGACTGCATATGAACAATTAAAACAGATAAGGCAGCATTCTTCTCCTACAGGGGATGTATATCAAAGGTTGGCAAATGTATTTACCTGTGGTCTGGAAGCTCGCTTGGGTGGAAAGGGTACCGAGCTTTATGCATCCCTTGCTTTCAGGAAAATAACTGCTGCTGAGAAGTTAAAAGCCTATAAGGCTTATATTTCAGCCTGTCCTTTCAAGAAAATGTCGATGTTCTTTTCAAATATGATGATTGATTTAGCCTCATCAGAAGCGACTACTCTACATATTGTCGATTTTGGTATTCTTTATGGTTTCCAATGGCCTATCCTCATTCGTCATCTTTCACAGAGACCAGGTGGGCCACCTAAGGTACGAATCACCGGAATCGAGCTTCCACAACCAGGTTTTAGGCCGGCAGAAAGAGTAGAAGAGACAGGATGCCGGTTAAAGAAATATTGTGAACGTTTTGGTGTACCATTTGAGTACCAAGCTATTGCAGTACAAAGCTGGGAGACAATTAAAATCGAGGATCTGAAGATTGAAAGTGGCGAGGTTCTTGCTGTGAATTGTCTGCTACGGTTTGGTAGATTGCTCGATGAGACCGTTGTGGTTGACAGTCCACGAGATGCAGTTCTGAAATTAATTAGGAAAATGAGACCAAATATATTTGTCAATGCTGTAACTAATGGATCATATAATGCTCCATTCTTTGCTACTCGTTTTAGGGAGGCTCTTTTTCACTATTCGGCACTTTTTGATATGTTTGATGCTACTCTACCTCGTGATAATCCAGAGAGGATGGATTTTGAACAAGATTTTTATGGGCGTGATGTGATAAATGTTATTGCTTGTGAGGGAGCAGAAAGAGTTGAAAGACCTGAGACGTATAAGCAATGGCAAGTCCGCCATATGAGGGCCGGGTTCAAACCACTGCCCTTAAATCAAGAGGTTATGATGAAACTAAGGCACAAGGTTACTGCTGGGTATCATAAAGATTTTCTCTTTGATGAAGATGGAAATTGGATGTTACAAGGATGGAAAGGTCGGATTATTTGCACTAGCTCCTGTTGGATCCCTGCATAAAGAAATATGAACGACTTCCAGTTCAAAAAAATTTTAAGGAGCGTGATGGAAGAGGTGATTTCTTATTTTTTTTTCTTTCTCTTTCTTGTTTTTCCCGTTTACGATTTCAATTTTTTTTCATATAACACAATAGACTAGCATGAACATGCACGGCTAAAGACAAGCGCCAAAAGAACAACCACATGCTAAAACTCTATGCAGGGTCGGTCCTATTCTTCCGAGGTCCTAGGAGAAATTTAAATTTTGGCCCCACGTCAAAGAAAATTTGTAGTATTTTTTAAGAACACTTGATATAATTTCTTACTTTTATAGATGCAAACATTATTAAATTCATATTCTAGTTTCTCTTAACATTTTTTTTAATCAATTCACTTAATCTCTTAATGTTTCGTGTTACGTGGTTGATCATAAACATGTTTTTGTTAATTTTATTTTGAGTAACAGCGGAAATTGGTGTAGTGAATAGAATTCTGTAACAAATGTACATTAGTATAGTGTGATGGTTTATCAACATCACTGATACATACTATAATGCAAGGAAAACTTTTAAAACTCCTATAACTATGCTACAAAAAGGGGCCTCTTGCATTTCTAATAATGGTCAAATACCTCTGTTGCCTATCATCTATGTAAAAGAAAATTCATTAATATTAAAAAACTAAAATACCATTACAGTTAGTTCACATGCCTTTGACTCAATTATTAATAGAACTATCCTCTCGATGCTTTATTACAGTTTAATAGTAACTTGTATGCTAACATCACAAATGAGTATTTTGTATGATAATTTGCAGCTGTTAAAGATACCAGTGCATCAGGAGGATTTGACGAGATTGTTTGATCAATGTAGCGAGATAATTTGGAGTCCCTTGCGTTACATTTACTCACAAAATGTATCTGAGCTGGCTATAGTGATATGTGCAAAATCATATAGGTATGTTGTGTATATATGAATTATGGGCCTAACCTACTGAGCAGATAAGGAATTTTGTATTTGCTAGCTCTTGCTCTTTGATAAATAATTTAGGAGTTTGTCCTAGCCAATATCACTCCTATGTTGTTATAAGTGTTCTGCAATCAGAATCATCTTAGATTATGCTGACTTTGGTCTTCTTAATTTGTTCACATTATCTGATATGTTTGCTGAATACGAATTTTTATAACGTATATGACAGAAACATTTCGTTTTGGTTCAGAATTGTTGCCATGTAATAATTGTACTCTGAAAATTCCACTTATATTCAGTTTGATATCCATCCAATTAGTATTACAATTGCATTGTGAATGAACTGGTGCAACGAAGCAACGTTTTTGGAACTAGTTGGATGGGTCAAAGGAAGATAGGTTGAGAAGAAAAACTTTAAATGGTACAAAAACTAGGTCGACGTTGGGCGCGTTTGAGTCTGCCGGTTCTGGATTGACTACTTTGGTATAGTGTATTTGGTTTTTTGTTGTCTTTATAAGTGTATTATTAGCACAATTCAAACCCATTTATGCTCACTCTGATACATGTACATGTATCAAAAACTTCTGGAGAATTTGATTCCATTCCCACTTCTGTACTCTTTATTTGCAAACACAGGCTACTTTCATTTTGCCTAATGATGCATATATGATATTTATTCCACATATTTCAATTTTACTTATATTTTATCTCGATAAAAATTGCTGATGCGATTAAGTAAAATAATTCATGAATTACTGTTCACTGTTCCATAGACCATTCATTATTGCACATTGCCCCCTGCATGTCCCCACTTTCTCATTATTCAGGGCTTTAGGCCACTAATTTCTTTTTCAAAGCAAAATTATGTGCCCTTCTATTTTATGCTTCTTCTTTGATTGGATCTACAGTATATATATTTTATGTGAATACCAACAAAGTGTTCTACTTTTGGCTTAATAATTTGTTCCTTTTCCTAATAAAAATAAAAAGGGATTAATTGCACTATATATATCATATTCAGTCATTGCATGAATCAATTCTCAACTTGAAAAAGAGGGTATCAGAAGATCAATTGAGTAGTTCCAAAAAAAAAGTGTTTAACTGAGTGAAGACTAGATAATTATGCCACCAGTATATATAGTAGGTAAAATAAGAGGAAAATATTTATGTCACCGCGTAAATATAACATAACATGAGCAAAATTAGTAGGATAAAATAAACGATTGAATAGCAAATTAACTCCCTGTGTTATTCTAAATAGGCAATTTAACTCCTTGTGATAAATAAAAGGGCAAAATACCTTCCTATGATATTCCATATAGGCAATTAAACTCCATGTGATAAGAAAAATGACAAAATACCTCCATGTGTTTTGATAATATAAGCACATTTACTCCCTCTAAATTGCTCATTAATTCAGATTACAAGGAGGTAAATTGCTCATTTTTTCATTTCGTGGGGAGGTAAATTGTCTATTTTTATATCACAAGGAGGTATATTGCTCATTATTTCATTTCACAGGGAGTTAGATTGCCTATTTTTATTTCACAGGGAGGTAAATTGTTCATTAAACATATCACGGGGAGTTAACTTAAAAAAAACTCTAAAATAAACCTGGCTTATGTGTTGTATAAATATTTCGAATATGAACTTGCATATAAGGATATTTTGCAGGTAACATTAATTCGTACAACACTTCGAATTTGAACTTGCATATAAGGATATTTTGCAGGTAACATTAATTCCGACCAAAAGTAGAGAAAAGGATCTAAAAATTAACCACCAATTATAGTCACTCAAGAATTGGTGGACAATATTTCCAACACATTGGAGGATGGTGGCACAGTGCTATAAAAAAAAAAAAGGAATTGATGTACGTACAGTACAGTACAGTACATTCTATTCATAGAAACAGATAACTTAAAAGGGAATCTCAGACAAAGAATTGAGTAACAAAAAACATATATAAAAGCATATGATATTGATATCGAGGAGTTTGGAGTTGGTACGTGGAACATATAGTATTTTGTAGGCATATTAATTAATTAATTAATTCTTACCCAATGCTAGCTGGTCTTGGAAATTAGTAGTATAAGAAACATAATCACATGTTGCAGCAGCATGCATGTGGTTGTCCTGTCCTTAGGCCAACTATTATATTGTTCCCTTCTTAATTTATTAGGCCTCAGGTGTCCAAATTCTTTGACTAGATCAGGTCAAGATTGTCGAGGTCAGGTGGTGGACTGGTGGTGGTGTATTTTTAATCACAAAGACAAAAAAACTGAGTGAGAAATTTCCATTTGATTGCACTTTATTGTTTTAAGTAATTATTAATGAAAACATTAACGTTAATTATTAGTCCTAATGAGAAAATAGATGAGTTCCCAGCTAGAGTTGGGATCTTCCCTACATTAAATGAATTATTTGAACACAAATAATAGCTTGAAATATAGAACAAAATTATGCACCAAATTTGATTGATTGTTAAATCTGATAATATTTTTGTTTTAAATAATTATAAATTGCTATATACAGTATGTTTCATATATATTATATAGGATAAAACTACAATAAATTGGATCGACAAGAATGTGAGTCGAGTCGAGGGCTCCAGCATTTGACAAACGCACGAGTTTTTGGCCCTATTATTATTAGTTATCTTCTGATGGAAATTAAATGGCGGCATATTATATGATATGATGACAGTCTATATTTAGGACATGTCTAAGATATGTGTTGCATTCTTGTTCCAAAGGTGAAATCGCTCACCCCGGGCGCCCCTCACCCCCTGTCCGACGGGATTGTGAGAGGAGGTAAATTATGGTGACTCAACCGGCAACAGAGGCTGGGACCAGTACTCACTGCGCACAAGGAGCCTCCCTCATTTTTTGAGAGGTTGCTCCCACACTGCCGCTGGTGAGGTTCAATCCTTGGTCTCTTGTTCCAACTTCCACCTCTGAGACCAGTTGAGCTGCCCATGCGGACATGTGTTGCATTCTTTGGAACTAGGAAATACTCCTTAGGTTTTTTTTTTTTTTTAATTTGTCTTTTTGGCAAGATTAATTTGTTTACTTTGCACATTTTCTTTTCGATTTCTCTCCTCAAATCAAAGATCAAATTTTCATTTGCTTCCACTATTACTGCCCTAATTTAAAATTAGATCTTAAAAATTACTGGTGTGGTAGGTGTCTTTTTTAGACCCCCTTTCAATTTGAAAAGTGACCCAAAAATTATTGGTGAATCTAGAATTCAATCAGTCCGTAGAGGGTCTGCATATTTTTTAAATTCATTCACTTTCTTGTGATTATTTGAGCATAAGATCATGTTGAATAGATGTCTGCCGTCAATGGCGAGAAAATTGTTTAAGTTGCAAAGCAGTTTTCAAATTATACAATCAATTGAAGATTTGGATGGAATATGATTTTTAATTTTAAGAATGAAAATGTTGAAGGGGCTTCAAGACTGATTGATAACAAATGTTTTTGGGAGAAGTTGAGGGAGTATTAATTATGCTTGATGATATAGAAATAGATCAACAAGGGCAAATTTGTCTTATACAAAATATTGCTCTGGCAGCAACATTTTATGCTTGGCAAATATCGCTAGTCATAAAATTGTTACTGTATTTGTTTATTTATATTAAGGTGTTTGGACAGATTTCACGCACTTAAATAAAATACTTCTATTATTGTGGAAGGTAACCTCAAAATTATGAATCCATTGAATTAAACAATAATGAGACCAACGCTTAAAGATTGCTGAGTAAAAAATGATTTGAGTGGTTGACTGAACGTGAAAATTTAGAACATCAAAAGATGGAGCCGAATTTGAATATATGATTTAAATCGTATATTTTACTCTAGCTACTCATAATTTTTAATAAAATTTGGAAATAATTACCAGTTAGATCAAGAACATACAGTAAGTACTATACCCACATTGTATGTATGTCAGTCTCACTTCCCCTAGTAAGACCTCCGTATATGTTACATTTATTAGTATAACATATAAATATTCATACAAGATAAATTATACTGTAGAATAATAATTTTTTCTTTATCTTGTCATCACCGCTGATAAAGTCATATATATATATATAAGATGTAGTAGATGATCAACTACATTTTTATATAATTCACAAAAAAAAAAAAAAAAAAAAAAAAAAAAACTACATTTTATATTACTTTATCAGTCAAATATCTAGCAATACTAGTGAGATATTTGGACATATTAAATTAAGTTAAAAGACGAAAAAAAACCATTTTCTTTATTGCAATGTTTCGGACTTTGAATATGTTGTGACCAAAAGAAAAATAAAATTGAACTACCAAAAAAGAAATATATAAAAATAAATAAAGAGAGAACGTACGTACGTAGTAACAAAATTCCAAAAAAGTAGCCAGTTTTGTATTTCTACCTAATAGTAAAATATAACTTTAGTCTTTTTTTTTTTATTAATCTTTTCCCCTTATGTAGTCGAGTTTTTTAACACGAGAGCAAGCCTACTTGTTATGTTGGTCTTAATCATAGATTAAAATTTTTTTTTTTATCTAAATATTGAAAACTTTTTCTAACTTTATCAAAAAATTTCAATAACGTTAGGAAACAAATTAATGGGAATAGATTAGTAATTTAATAAAATAAGAGGGTCTTAAAATAAATTACTCCCTCCATTTTTTTTTATTTGTCGCTTTGGCAACTTTTGTTTGTTTACTTTTATTTGTCGCTTTAGGAAATCAATGTAATTTCATCCAATTTTGCCCTTATTTAATGATTCTTTTTAATGATTGTAACTCTTAAATCCTCACAAAATATTTACTCTCAATTTATTAAAATGACTTTTTTCAAGAAACATTTATTGCTATTAATTAAAGCTTCCTTTTTTCTTTTTCTTTTTTCAGCCTGCCTTTCGAATTGAGGAGAGAGAGAGAAATGAGGAGAGAAGATGAATTGAGGAGAGAGAGAAATGAGGAGAGAAGATGAATGTACACGTTTTTTTAGTAAAGGATGAGAGAGAATAATAAATGTTCTAATCATATAGTGAAAAGGGTATTTTTGGATTTTTGCTTTGAAAAGGTGGTTAGTTATTGCATTCCTTAATTTGTGTGCACCAACCCAAAGCGACAAATATAAAAAAACGGAGGGAGTAAGAGTTTTGAAGAGAACCTTATTCGTTTTCGTTAATTAAAAAAATAAAAATAAATAGATGTTTTCAGTGAAAATAATAATTTTGTAGATCCACATTTTAAATATACTCCATGTACAAGAGCATTGTCAATCGGTGAAAACAATGTTAATTTAACATAATTTAAACCGTCGGCTAATATAAAAAATTCAAATCATTTGTAAAAGCCACTTAAGATATCACCATTATCAGTAATTATTTTACTCTTATACGTGCACATCGTCGTCTACTTTTAATAGAACAAATTAATTTTCATTCTTGTGAGATTTATTTGGATCCGCGACCTTTCCTAGGAAAAGTAAAATAGAACGTTAAAGTTTTCTTTTCCTTTTTGTTTAACTTGTGAAAAAAGAAAAAAGAATGATAAGGTGTTTGCATGTCCGCAAAATTTTATTTTTGTTCATGTAAAATGATTGCTATTGGGGTAAATTACTAATTTACGTCATTTATTATTTCACTGATGTTAATTTATGTCATTAATGCTAACTTATGTCTGATTTAATCGAAAATTTTAATTTAAGCTGAAAATATCATGTGCCGAACACGTGATACTTCAAAATTGAGGAATTCAAATTTTAATGTCAAAATTTACACGTTCAAGTCAAATAATGAGACTATAACTTCAATTTTGGAGGAAAAAATTGATTAAAGTCTTCTTAAAAAAAGACACCTTTTTAGTTAATTAAAGAAATTGATCAAAATTTTTGTCTTCTTTGGTGGTTTAGTTCCAAAATTAGTCATCTATACTTTATTAAATTTTTTTTTAATTGTGTCATATGTATCAATTTTATGTCCGATTTGATGAAAATTCAAATTTTAATAGAAAGATGACGTGTTGAGCACGTGAAAGTCAACAAAAGGAAATTAAAAATAGGACACGGTCTCCCAATTGTATATTATATCAGCATTATTGTCATTTGCTTTGAATTTAGACATTGCGATTGTGATGGAATTGATGAGTATTGATAGTGTTTTGGTTTGCATTTGCTCTACAGCCTCTACTTTTCGTTTATGTCTTTGGTTTATTTTTGTGTATTGTTTGTAAATTGTGAGGGCTTGTATATGAGTTGTACGGTAGAATTTAAATTGCTAAATTAGTATATGTATTAGTTTATAATATCATTACAAAGTGAAATTGATTTATTTGAAACAAATGTGATTGTGAATTTAATTAATTGAATTTCTTTTTACATATTTTAGCTATTTTCATCTTTTGAGTAAACTATAACCGTTTTTCCCTTTTATATTGGAGTTATGGACCCATCACTTGACTTGAAATTATAAATTTTGGAGTCAGAACTCGAAATCTCCAATTATTAAGTATCACATGCTAGACATATGATATTTTCGACAATTTTGTTGTTGATCAAATAGAATAAAAATTGATACCGAACAATTTTGAAATACAACAACTTTAGAAGACCAAGAATAAATGCCATACATCTTCATATTAAAGGTAAAATATTTTCAGATGTATATGTGAGTATTACATTTCAAATTATCTAATTGCATATAGTCTATTGAATACCCATTTTTTTTTTTTTTTCGAATTTAGGTAAAAATATTGAGAATTAGTAAATTATAAACCTCTCAAAAAAATTCTTGTATTTTTTTTTCCATTTACAAGAAACATTTTTGGAATTACATGATCAATAAAATTAACTCATAGATATATGCAAACTAGCTAGCTAGCTATGCTTTTGTTTGTCGAGATTGAAAATGAAAAAATAATTCGTGACTCATTTATCTCCAACTTGACATATAGTTATGAGAGCATGGAATAGATCACTGACATATTAATTAATCTCCCCTTGTTGAAGTAGTCATAAAATATTGTTACTTAATTTATTTATTTAATGTTAGATCTAGATATTCTACTAATTCAAGTCAAATCCATAACCTTGTCCATTAAACTTGGTTTTTTCTTTCGTTTTTTTTTTGTTACCATTCAAACCAAAGTCGAGGGAAAAGATTTTCCAGATAGTTTTCTTTCCCTGCCCCCGAAATTGTGATTGACATCCGATCCCTTTCTCAAAAGTAAGACGAATGAATTAATTTAATATCATCATCATCATCACTTTAATTATTCATTCCTGGAAACATTATGAAATAGCTGCCTGTTACAAGTTACAAGTTACATGTGAAACTCCCATCCCATCATCTTTCAACATGTTCACCTGCCCATTGGATTGGAAATTTGGAATGGAATACTCATTTAAATATTTAAAATATAATAATAATAATAATAATAAACGCCTCACATACAACATAATTGCAAGTTTCAATAAATTTTAAACAATTCCCAATTACTGTACTGTATTATATATATATAGAGGAGTATCATCTCCAAGAAAATCAATCCATAAATCTGCCTCCCAGTCCCTGTTACATCCACCAAATTAACTTGTTCATAGTAATTTCCAAAATTGAATTAATGGGTAACACATTTGAATTCAGCCAACCTGCTGCAGAATGCATCATCCCCTACGATTACAGATCATACGCCGCCGCCGGCGAAGTTTCTGTAACCCCCTCCTCGCAAAATCAAACAACAACTACTACTACTATTAATAATAATAGTAATATGTACTACGAGGAGGAACAAGTGGAGGGTGATTATTTCGATGGTGTTTTCACATACATAAATCACATGTTAATGGATGAAGATGATTTGGAACAGAGGCCCTGTATGTTTCAAGACTGCTCTGCTTTACAAGCTGCAGAAAAATATTTCTATGATGCATTGAATCATCATGATCATGATCATGATCAGGAGGAGAAGGATGATGATAAAGAAGAAGAAGAAGAAGAAGAAGAAGACTCAAATTCAATCCATCAGCAAATTCAACCTCCTCCTCCACCATCTCAAGAAAATGATTTTAGGGGCTTTGCTGAATGGTCACCGATGATGATCGGGAATGTTGGCCCTTTCACATCTTCTTATGGGTTTGATTGCGGCCTAGTTCACTCTTCCGACACTTCCCCTTTTCATCATGTCTTTAATCAAACTACTCCAAACACAATGACATTGACAAGCCAAATCCATCAACATCAACCACTGCCAGGTAACTAATCATAAAATATATTATACGTACCTTAATTACCTCATAATTAATGTTTCAATTTCTACCAAATTTATTATTGATCACTCTTCATCTATCTAATCTACCTAGCTAGCTAGTGAATTCTTCGTTTCTGGTTACGCCAATTAATTATATATGCAGGTAATGACATAGGTGGTAAGGAAAATTCTTCTACTGACAGACAAAAGATACCTCATAATCGAGGAGACGACAACGGCGAAAACAACAACAACAACCACCGCTGTACTAAGCAGCTAGCCAGCTATACCGAGGATTCAGAGCCATTCGAGAACTACGACAAATCATTGCTATGTCCCGGGATGAACCCGAATTTCTACCACAAGCCACCCGCTTCCCACTCTGTGGACCCACCAGTTTACGAAGACGAAAGCCAGAAACAATTCAAAAAATCTAAGGAGGTCAAAAGGGGAAGGCCTAAAGGGACAAAGAAAAATATCAAGGTTAAAGAAGTAGTCGATCTACAAGCTCTACTAACTCGTTGCGCACAAGCCGCGTCTACCTTTAACACCTCTACCGCCGAGGAATTGTTGAAACAAATCAGGCAATATTCCTCGGCTTACGGAGATCCAAATGAGAGATTGGCTCACAGTTTTGCTAATGCTCTCGAAGCACGAATGGCGGGCACAGGCTCAGCACTCTACACCGCATGTGCCACTAGGAGGATAACCGCGTCGGAATTGCTTAAATCTTATCAAACATACGTCACGTCGTGCCCTTTCAAAAGAATGTCGAATATTTGCGCAAACAAAACGATAGCGAAATTTACTAAAGACGCAGAACAGATTCACATAATCGATTTCGGGATTTTGTACGGCTTTCAATGGCCTTGTATAATCCACGGCATCTCTCTACGGCCGGGTGGGCCCCCAAAGTTGAAAATAACAGGTATCGATTATCCTCAACCGGGGTTCAAGCCAGCGGAGAGAGTCGAGCAGACAGGACGCCGTCTCATGAATTGTTGTAAGAGATTCAATGTCCCTTTCGAGTACAATGCCATAGCGAAAAGATGGGAGGACATTCGATTAGAGGATCTCAATATCGAGAGAGAGGAAATGGTGGTGGTAAATTGCTTGTATAGACTGAGACATGTGGCAGATGAGTGTGCAGGGGTGATTAGCCCGAGGGATATGGTTTTAAAACTAATCAAGAAAATAAATCCGAAGCTGTTCGTGCACGGAGTGGTGAACGGGACATACAATGCTCCGATTTTCGGTACGAGGTTTAGGGAAGCGTTGTACCATTATAGTTCGTTTTTCGATATGCTTGAGGCTACGCTTCCGCGTGAAGATCAAGATAGGTTGCTCTATGAAAGGGAGGTGTTTGGGAGAGATGTTATGAATGTGATTGCATGTGAAGGCTCGGAAAGAGTCGAGAGGCCGGAGACTTACAAGCAGTGGATGGTGAGGAATCAGAGGGCTGGGTTTAGACAAAGAGTGTTGGATGCACAAGTGATGAAAGAAGTGAAGGTTAAAGTGATGAAAGGAGGTTACCATAAAGATTTTCTTTTGGATGAAGATAGTAACTGGATGTTGCAAGGATGGAAGGGTAGAGTTATGTATGCTCTTTCTTTTTGGGAGCCGATCGAATAAATCAATAGAGAAGAATTATATGTTTATGTTTATGTTTATGTTTAGAATTTCAGTTTTTTTAATTAATTGTGTCAACTTGATCGAGTTAATGGTTTTTTCTGCCTCTTCTTTTTTCATCTTTTATTTTTACTTGATATATATTAAAGACAATTAATTGCATTTGAGCTGACCATCATCACTTAAAACTTACTTCATTGTTTTCTAACTTCACCACTTATCATTAAGCTAGTGGACTTGAAGGCCCAATCCACCTAAATCAATGTTAATGACCAATTTACTATATTTCTCTATATATAAACTATACTTGGGTTTCCATTGGACATTATTTGAGTCATTAACTTTTGGAATTTATCAAATAAGGAAAAAGAAAATAAAAAGAAAAGAGTATTGGTGTCTTTTCATTTTTGGGTATATTATATTTTATTCCATTAAATTATTTTGGTAAATCTTAAAAAAAAAATACCATTAATTTATGCATTAATTGCATCAAATATTAGTTTCAACTAATTCCCATCGAAAGGTCTTGAACCCAAATTTCCTTTTGTAGTGATATTTTAAGTACTTCTAGGGTGACGTGACATAATTTTAATTTAAGATATTGGATCCTAAATATGAAATCATTACAATACAAATTTCATAATATAAAATAAAATTAAACTTATTTAATTATGAGTTATATGCTTAACATGTTAAAACTATAATTTATCTTATATTCTTTAATATTCTAAAGTTAAGTACCATAAATATTTTTACTTTCCTTTTCTCTATTTTTACCCAAATTAATATTAAATCACTATAAAAATTGTATGTTTCTACATTGTATGGTACTAATTCATAGATGATAGTACAACATCACATATTACAATATTTTTTCTCATATGTATTAGTATAATTAATTATGCAAAGTGTAATTAAAAGAAAAAAATAGAACTTTTAGAATTATTATATATTAACTAACAAATATATTACCTGTTAGCGAAAACACAATTATTATTTTCAAGTCATGACTAATAAGCTAATTAATTAAAAATATCAGTTGTTAATTCATAAAAAAATCACTTTAAATTGTAAAATCTAATAATAATAATAATAATTTAAATAATTTACGACTGCAAATTATTATTAAAAATATAACGAATTAATAGGTTCACACTTGATATGATTCTATACATTATGCGCATTCTTCCATGTTCAATAGTGTATATGTTACATATGCAACAATGCAAACTCACATAATATAACAATTACTCTGTTTAGTATGATCACATAATGTCCAACATTTGTTCTAGGTATCATAGTGTCAAATTTGTATTTAAAAAATTAAAACTTTATTTTGTTCTTGAAAAAATTAGCATTAGTAATCCAATAAGTTTATAATTTTCAAAAATTAATGACTTATTACTAATCTCTAAAAGAAATTATACTTTGTTTTTCAATTTAAATATAATATATACGTATGAAATTTATTATTGAATAAAATAATTACAATGTGATGTGGTACTTATGTTTATTATTCCACATGTGATGTCAATCTTATGTATAATAATGCCATATATTTATATATACTAGGGCTGTAGAAATTTGAGCAATAGCATAAGAATATATATATATACTATAGAAGCAAGCATGGATGATATTATTATTTGCATGTCTCAGTGCGAGAGAGACACTGTCTGTCCTGTGTTTAAACTATAGTGAGAGACAAAGTTTATAAGAGATACATTTTTTTATAACCATGGATGGAATCACGAGTAGTTCAAATTAAAGCGTGAATTCCCTATTTTACCCTTAATGAAATGTTAATATCAAATACATTTGATTTGGATGTGTAGTAGTACTTTCATTAATTAATTAAATTGTTAATTAGACTCATTTGGAGTATACGACAAAAGGCTAGGCTAGGATAGGCATGTGATAACAGAAGGAAGGAACGGATTTTCTCTGTTCTAAAAGATTTGAACTGTATATATATATAGTTATTAGTCCAGTACTTGTAGCAATTATTGAATTTATTACACGTCTTTATCTAATAATTCATCTGATTGCAATGAGAAAGATTCATCACACATTTTTGTTGTTGTTGTTTTTATGACATAATAATTTTGGATATTAGTTTGAAGTTGAGATAGATAAGAAGAGGCATAAGATAATTAGGACATTAGTATTTTCTACAACTCTGTTCACATGCTCTGCGTGGTGTTAGAGAAGGTGGTTTTTGAAGATGTAATTGTGTTATTATAATTATTATTACCCAGGGCCGGAGCTATAGAGGGGCTGGGGGGGGCGGTCGCCCCCCAAGAAAATTCTGGATATAAATATATATATATATATATTATTTGCATAGAAATGAATATCATGACCTGTGGTCTAATGGTTAGGGAACTAAAGTGATTTTCTTAGGTCCAGGGTTCGAATTTCAGGTTGCACATTCATCTCTTTTTAATTAATTTATTGTATTTCTTTATCAACTATCAATTATAACTTATCTTGGGTTACATAATATTTTTTAATATTTAATAGATTCTTAACAAACTTGCCGGTGGATTTTTTTCATCATTTGTTGGATAAAACAATTGCTAGTATATTTTTTTTTATCTTATGTTGGATAACATTATAGTGTTAATTTATCTTAAATAAAAATTTCTCATATTAACATAACTTAAAAAAGCTATCGAGTTTGCTATAAAAAAAAATTTCGCCCCCCCTAGAATAATTGTCTAGCTCCGCCACTGTTATTACCCATCTTCTGGTTTAAGTCCGACATCGAACATCCATGATCATGAGTAGGATTCTTATTTATTTATTTAAAGAAAGACCTTCCAATATGTTCCAAACACACAAAAAACATTCTCAACAGATTGTTATATGAAATGAACGTGTTTATTTATATATACTAGAAAAGTGCACGTGCTTTGGAACATTGCTAGAAAGGCATGCATCTCGCATTGCTAGAGACTCAAAAAGTGCAAGCTTTAGAGACAAAGCTAGACATCTGGGAATACTTAAATATTTGGATTGGTATGGAGATAAAAAGGAGAAGTCATCGCGATCAAGTAAGAGAAGTCCAGAGCCTCTAGAGAGATATCCCAACCATAAGAGGAAATATTTAAAAGCTGCAGGAAAAACAGATCCACCAGAGAGGGGCGCTAATGATGGAAAGCTATTATGGTCCTCGGAGAGAACTATTGCAGCTGTTAATGAATTTTTAGAATGGGGGGATGGTGCATTGATCCAGACTGCTGCAGAAACTATTGAACCCGGGGAAATAGTGAGAGAACCTGCTGAAAAAGTGACACAGAAAGGGGGTTTAGCTTCTGCAGCTGAGGATTTAGAACCTGGAGAAATACTTTCTGAATCAGCGGAAATTGGTATTGTCGCCAAAGATGCATCAGTAAAATCTTTTGAACAGGATTTGCAGTCCAGACCTCCTCTTGCATCTGCTCAAGCATCTATTCGTAAAAGTGATGATGAGCCCATTGTTTGGCCATGGATGGCAATTATCGCCAACTTTCCCACTGAAACAAAGAATGATAGGCATGTTGGCGAAGGTGGTCGAAAGCTGAGAGATGAGTGGGTTAACCAAGGATACAACCCTACGAAGGTACATCATTTGTGGGACTACCGGGGCCACTCGGGGTATGCAATTGTTGAATTTAACAAAGATTGGTGATTTAACCGAATTTCGTTAGGTATAATCAATATTATCGGATTAGATTTGAGGGCAGATTAAGTTACTCAGGATGGTGCGATACAAGAAAAGGTAAAGTAAGAACGATGATAATGACGTAGAATTAATGTAGAGCAAAAGCTATTTTATTAGAGTAAAGATATTACAATGCTCTTTTACCAAGTGTCCCTTTTATAATGAAGGGTCCAACTTATATAGTAAACATAATCCTAACCATAGTAGTATCCTACAAGCATTAGGAAACTTGTATGGCCCAACAAGCATTCGGGCTCTTCTGCTAGATCGATAAGATATGAATCGCTGGTCGGGTCGAGCTCTGCTTCTCGATCTGTTTTTACTAACTAAGGGGATCGGAACGACCGTGACCAGCTCGAAGAGTCGAATACTGATTTATATGTAAAATAGCCCCTATCAATTGGGATGGATTCAAGAATGCTTTGGCATTTGAAATGTCATTTGAAAAAGATAATCATGGAAAGTGGGATTGGCTTAAGTCAAGGCATAAAGGAGATAAATTGTATGGTTGGCTTGCCCGTGGAGAAGAATATCGATCAAGGGGTATAATTGGTAAGTACCTTCAGAAGAATGCAGATCTTAAGTTTGTGTCTGACATACAAATGGAAGATAGAAGAAAAAATACATCGCTTGTGTGTAATTTAACTGGAGTATTGGAGACAAAGAGTAAGAAATGTGAAGAGATAAAGAAAAAAATTAGCAGGACTGAAGTTTTAATGGGAAATGTTATGAATCAAAAGGAGGAGATGGTCCAAAAGTACAATGAAGGTACTGTGTGTAGGTTTAACTCATGGTTCAGTCACATGCTTACTTTTATATGCTTTAAGTTATTACTACTATTTTGCAATACCTTTTAATAAGAATGCAACCTGTCGACTAATGCTTTTTGTTATCTTAATTAAAAGGAGATGAAGAAGATGCAGGATGATGCATCTGATCAGCTCAGACAAATTTCTAAGGAGCATGAGAAAAGTAAAATGCAATTGGAGGCTCAGCGAGAATAGCTGAAGTTAAGGGAGAAAGAACTAGAACAACGTCAAGCTCTTAATGAGAGGGAGAAGATTAATTTGGATCACCAAAAGAACATGGTAATTCTTTTGCTTATTTATAATTTTTCATTGATTATATAATTCATATCATGGCAGACTATCTGCAGATATGACGAGGAAAATAGATGTGTTGATCATTATAATTCAATCATGGAGAAATTATTTCTTGTTTAAGTATGATGAATCTTGAATGAATACCGGAATTTGAATTGATCACCGGAGATTAGAGAGAAGAATTGAAATAAATTAAACTGGAAAATTATTATTCATTCAAGTTAACAACATAATACAAAACCCCTTTATTTATAATAACAGACAGGGGCAAAAACGGAAAGACAGAAAAAATAAAATAACTAACTAAAATAGGAAACAAAACAAACACGCCTTTATGCTATATACAAATCCCTAGTTCCTAATTCAAACGGTCATCTTATTTCTCTTTCAAACTGCAGCAATCTTCTTCAATTGATTGGGAATCTTGCTTGAGATGATCTGCTTTATCTTGAAGGCCGCCATTTGAGCTTGAGGTAAGCTCAATTCCTTGATTATTAAATCCCTGTAATCCCCCCCGCAAGATGGAGTGTAAAGTGTACTGACACCCATCTTGGAGAGGATGAACTTAAACTGTGGTCTGGGTAATGGTTTGGTTAAAATATCTGCAATTTGCAGATTGGTGGAGATCGGGAGAACTTTCAAGTCTTTCTGCTCAATGTGCTCACGAATGAAATGAAGCTCAATTTCAATATGCTTAGACCTTTCGTGAAAAGTTGATTTATGTGCAAGATATATAGCAGATTGATTGTCACAGAACACAACTGGAGGACTGGAGTGCATAACATGTAAGTCCTTTAGCAACTGATTTATCCACAGAATTTCACTAGTTATTGCACCTAGAGCCCTGTATTCTGCTTCTGCAGAAGACTTTGAAACTGTATTTTGACGTTTTGCTTTCCAAGATATCAATGATTCTCCAAGATAAATGCAAAAACCTGTAGTAGAGCGTCTAGTATCCAAACAGGAGCCCCAGCAGAATCACAGAACCCTGTCAAGGATAGAGAGGATTTATGAGAGTAATAAAGTCCTTGACCAGAGAACCCTTTAAGTATATTAACAAATGATGAGTTGTTAAATGTTTAGTTGTAGGTTTAGCTATAAACTGACTTAACTTATGGACAACATAACTAATGTCTGGCCTAGTTAGAGTTAAGTATATAAGCCTACCTACCAACCTCCTAAAAGGAGATGGATCAGGAAGTAAATCACCATCATTATGTTTTAAAGCTATTTTATGATCCATAGGTAGATGAACTGGTTTAGAACCTAAGTAACCAATATCTTGTAAAATCTGCAAAGTATATTGTCTTTGTGTGATGACAAGACCAAGTTTAGAGTAAGCTAATTCTACATAAACCAAAATAGCAATAAAATTGAAATCCTTAACAGAGGTAAAAAGGGAATAATCTGACCTGGATTAGATGAAGCCTAGTTGTTGTATGACAGTTTTGAGCTTGAAATTCCATTGTTTGCTTGCCTGTTTTAGTCCATAAATGGACTTATTTAGCTTACAAACCAAAGTGTGAGATGAACTGCTGGGAGGTGTGTTAGATGTAGGATTGTAGCCTTTTGGAAGTTTCATATAAACTTCTTCCTCTAAGTCCCCATTTAAGAAGGCATTTGTGATATCTAATTGCTGTAAATCCCAATTTTTAGAAATAGATAGAGCTAATAGTAGTCTTACAGTTACAAGTTTAGCAACTGGAGAGAAGGTGTCCAGATAGTCAACTCCCTCTTGTTGGGTAAACCCTTGAGCCACCAGCCTGGCTTTGTACCTCTCAACAGAACTATCAACTTTTCTTTTGATCTTAAATACCCATTTGCAACCAATGGGATTTTTATGTGGTGGAAGTGGTACAACAGACCATGTATTAGTGGTTTCCATGGCATTCAGTTCTTCCTGAATGGCATGAATCCATTCTGGATGCTTAATAACTTGAGCATAGGTGTTTGGTTCTGTAATTTGAGAGATGTTGGATATGAAAGCTTGATGAGTAGATGAGGTTTTGGAATAGTCAAGAACACTGGAAATTGGATACTTAACAATAGGTGTAGACACAGAACCACAGTGATAGTCCTGTAAGTATGAAGGTTGTTTAGGAATCCTTGTGGACTTTCTGGAAGGAATAGCAGTATCAGTGGATGGTTGAAGGGAAAGGGTGGTGGTGTGCTGGTGTTCAGAGTCAGGATTAGAAAGTGTAAAATCAGGATCATTAAAGTAAAAACCACTAGTGTTAGGACTAGGAGTGGTAAAGTCAGTGTCACCCATAAATGTTTGAAGAATAACATGATCATGAAAAGGAAAAATGTTTTCATGGAAAATTACATTCCTTGAGTGGAAAATAGAATGAGAAGTTAAATCCAACAATTTATAACCTTTTATTCCAGGGGTGTAACCCAAAAATATGCATTTTGAAGCCCTTGAAACAATTTATAATCTTATCAAACATACGTCACGTCGTGCCCTTTCAAAAGAATGTCGAATATTTGCGCAAACAAAATGATAGCGAAATTTACTATAGACGCAGAACGGATTCACATAATCGATTTCGGGATTTTGTACGGCTTTCAATGGCCTTGTATAATCCACGGCATCTCTCTACGTCTGGGTGGGCCCCCGAAGTTGAAATTAACGGGTATCGATTATCCTCAGCTGGGGTTCAAGCCAGCGGAGAGAGTCGAGCAGACAGGACGTCGTCTCATGAATTGTTGTAAGAGATTCAATGTCCCTTTCGAGTACAATGCCATAGCGAAAAGATGGGAGGACATTCGATTAGAGGATCTCAATATCGAGAGAGAGGAAATGGTGGTGGTAAATTGCTTGTATAGGCTGAGACATGTGGCAGATGAGTGTGCAGGGGTGATTAGCCCGAGGGATATGGTTTTAAAACTAATCAAGAAAATAAATCCGAAGCTGTTCGTGCACGGAGTGGTGAACGGGACATACAATGCTCCGTTTTTCGGTACGAGGTTTAGGGATGCTGTACCATTATAGTTCGTTTTTCGATATGCTTGAGGCTACACTTCCACGTGAAGATCAAGATAGGTTGCTCTATGAAAGGGAGGTGTTTGGGAGAGATGTTACGAATGTGATTGCATGTGAAGGCTCGGAAAGAGTCGAGAGGCCGGAGACTTACAAGCAGTGGATGGTGAGGAATCTGAGGGCTAGGTTTAGACAACGTGTGTTGGATGCACAAGTGATGAAAGAAGTGAAGGTTAAAGTGATGAAAGGAGGTTACCATAAAGATTTTCTTTTGGATGAAGATAGTAACTGGATGTTGCAAGGATGGAAGGGTAGAGTTATGTATGCTCTTTCTTTTTGGGAGCCTCTACCTGTACCAGATCAAATAAATCAATAGAGAAGAATTATATCAATATCTTTATGTTTAGAATTTCAGTTTTTTTAATTAATTGTGTCAACTTGATCGAGTTAATGGTTTTTTCTGCCTCTTCTTTTTTCATGTTTTATTTTTACTTGATAATTAATTAAGACAATTAATTGCATTTGAGCTGACCATCATCACTTAAAACTTACTTCATTGTTTTCTAACTTCACCACTTATCATTAAGCTAGTGGACTTGAAGGCCCAATCCACCTAAATCAAAGTTAATGACCAATTTACTATATTTCTCTATATATAAACAATACTTGGGATTCCATTGGACATTATTTGAGTCATAAACTTTTGGAATTTATCAAATAAGGAAAAGAAAATAAAAAGAAAAGAGTATTCGTGTCTTTTCATTTTTGGGTATATTTTATTTTATTCCAATAAATTATTTTGGTAACTCTCAAAAAAAAAAAAAAAATAAATAAATAAATAAAGTACCATTAATTTATGCATTAATTGCATCAAATATTAGTTTCAACTAATTCCCATCAAAAGGTCATGAACCCAATTTTCTCCTTTTGTAGTGATATTTTAACTTCTAAGGTGACGTGACATAATTTTAATTTAAGATATTGGATCCTAAATATGAAATCATTACGATACAAATTTCATAATATAGAATAAAATTAAACTTATTTAATTATGAGTTATCTGCTTAACAGGTTAAAACTATAATTTATCTTATATTTTTTAATATTCTAAAGTTAACTACCATAAATATTTTTACTTTCCTTTTCTCTATTTTTACTCAAATTAATATTAAATCACTATAAAAATTGTATGTTTCCACATTGTATGGTAATAGTTCATAGATGATAGTACAACATCACATATTACAATATTTTTTCTCATATGTATTAGTATAATTATGCAAAGTGTAATTAAAAGAAAAAATAGAACTTTTAGAATTATTATGTATTAACTAACAAATATATTACCTTTTAGCGAAAACACAATTATTGTTTTCACTAAGCTAATTAATTAAAAATAGCAGTTGTTAATTCGTAAAAAAATTAAATTGTAAAATCTAATAATAAT
Source organism: Penstemon barbatus (assembly GCA_003313485.2). Lineage (NCBI taxonomy): Eukaryota > Viridiplantae > Streptophyta > Magnoliopsida > Lamiales > Plantaginaceae > Penstemon > Penstemon barbatus. The sequence continues at coordinate 6,993,214 of CM064877.1, forward strand.
AATAATTTTAATAATTTTCAACTGCAAATTATTATTAAAAAAATAACGAATTAATAGGTTCACACTTGATATGATACTATACATTATGCGCATTTTTCCATATTTAATAGTATATGTTACATATGCAACAATGCAAACTCACAAAATATAACAATTACTCTGTTTAGTATGATCACATAATTTCCAACATTTGTTCTAGATATCATAGTGTCAAATTTGTATTTAAAAAATCAAAACTTTATTTTGTTCTTGAAACAATTAGCATTAATAATCCATTAAGTTTATAATTTTCAAAAATTAATGACTTATTACTAATCTCTAAAAGAAAGTATACTTTGTTTTTTAATTTAAATATAATATATACATATGAAATTTATTATTGAATAAAATAATTACAATGTGATGTGGTACTACACAATTATTCCATATGTGATGTCAATCTTATGTATAATAATGCCATATATATATATATATATATAATTCTTCACACGTCATGGTATATGTATTATGTGTAATACTACGGGTTCACATATCACAATATTGATTCCACATACTTCATATTCTATAGTAGTATTTTGTCACATTTTGTAACATTAACATTAGTGTTGCACAATGTTATAATCTTCACATTACATGGTATATGTCGCACATTTATCAGTATAGACTCACATAACATAATATTGACTACACATACTCAGGGTGAGTTTGGTCCAGCGACTAGAGCTCTTAAAATCACTTTTACATCTTTATTGTGATTTTTGAAGTGTTTGGCCCCGATTATAAAAATTACTTCTGTTCAATCGTGATTTTCATGGTGTTACTTTTGGGATCCTCAGAAGCAAAAAATCAACTTATTTTAGAAGCAGCTAAATTGTTACTTTTACAAAGGCTATTATAAAAAAGTAATTATTCTATAATTAATTATTATCATAATCAATTATTACTAAAATCAATTTTAGTAAAATTAATTATCCTATAATTGCTTTTCGAATCGCTAGGTCAAACTCACCCTTACTGCCTAAGATTATGTAGTATCACCATTAGTACTACGTAATATTTATAATTATTCACATTACATGGCATATGTCTTACATGTAACAGTATAGATTCACACGACACAATATTGACTCCACATATTTAATACGATTCCATATTATGTAGTATTACCAATTTACCATCAGTAGTACACAATATTTATAATTCTTCACATTTTATGGTATATATATCACATGTATCAGTACAGACTCACACAGAACATTATTGACTCCACATACTTAATACGGTCTCCTATTAGTAGTAATTAGTTACATTTTATAGTATTACCAGTTGTACTAGGGAATGTTTATGATTTTTCACATTACATAGTATATGTCTCACGTGTAACATTATTGACTCCACATATTTAGTACGGTCACATATTAGTATTACTTAGACACTTCATATAGTATTACCATTAGTACTAAGCAATTTTCATAATTATTCATATTTGATGGTATATGTATCACATATAACATTACGTGCTCACATAACACAATACTAGCTTCATATACTTAGTACGATACCATATTATGTAGTACTTAGCCACATTATGTGGTATTACCATTAATACTACGCAATTTTCATAATTCTTCACACTTGATGGTATATTTATCACATTTAACAATACATATTTACATAGCACATTATTGACTCTATATATTTAGTATGATCTCATGTTATGTAATATTTATCCAAATTGTATAGTATCATTAGTACTACACAATGTTCATGATTCATTATATTCTATGGTATATGCATGTCTCACATGTATTACAGACTGACATATCACTGTATTTTTTTTTAAAAAAAAAAGACACAACACAATATATGATGCATGTATATTGGGTAACATAGTATTACCATTAGTTAATTACCACACTATGTGGTAATATTGAAATATATTATAGTGTTTTTAGAATTTAATATTAATTGTTCAACACGAAATATTTAATATCGTTTATTAAAAAAATATGATTTTCACATTTTCAAATTTATTCATTTATTTTTATAATAATTTATTAGTTTGTAAGTTACTGTGTGATGTGATTAAATATTACAATAAATGTGGTCAAATAATAATACAAAATAACTAGTTATGATAGTTGAATTATGACATGTCAGTAATCTGTTAAGTAAATAACTTATTAATGATGTGTCATAATTCTATTGGTTATAATCTACGTCACATGACGTGACGACACCTTAATTTTTTTTGATATTTTATTGTAAAGCAAACCGCGTTTAATAAATATGTGGTATAGTACTAAATTTCGATTAATTTATTAATTATATTTTGTCGAAAATATATTAAATCCAAAAACTTGATAGGATAATTGAAAAAGTTAATGTGATGCAATTAATAATTGAAAAGATAAATTCCACACCAGGTAGATGGAAAAGGCAAAATAGGAGCCTTATTTATAAATACTACAATTTTAACTGATTTTCTTAGATTAATTGTGGGAATAAGATAGAAATAAAATGGTAACTTTTTATCTACCTAACGATATACTTTATTTTTTAATATTGAATATCGAAGAATTTTTCTGTATTTTTGTTAAACCTTATTATTCCTAATTTGGATATATCGAATTTAATCGGACTATTACCTAGAATAGAATTTAAGCATAATATAAAATTTATTTAATGATACACACGCATATATATTTCGAATTCTTGATTGAGAAGTCCCTCATAGACTCTGCACCACCGTTTGGGGCTCCTTCAATCTGGTGATCAATCTCCGACTTCCCCTATTTTTTTTCTTTTTTCAAAAACTTCATAATTGAACTAATTAAATGTTTCTGCGTCGTATCTGAACTGTTTTTATTTGCTGCCTTTTAGTTTTGATTGTATAAGTAGATATTTTGCTCTACTGGCCTCTACGAAGACATCACTTTTGTCACTGATTAATTGATCAGTTTCGATTATTTTGATGATTTAGGTATTTATTGACTTGCTCTTGTTTTTCTCTATTGGAATCTTAACTGTGCAGAATCGAAAGGCCTTTTAGCGGTGGATTTTTTCTGTTGCGATCATGGTATGTGAATGAATCTTTTTTTTTTTTTTTTATTATTGGGAGTAATTTTTAGATTATGGATTTGAGGAGGTTTATGGGTCTAATAATGCATAAGATATGGAGTTTTTGTTCAATTGCATATTCTTAATTTGTGAATAGAGTAGAACTGTTTATTTTTATGGTTTAGGAATATATGAACTGTGTATGTAAAGTCACTCCAGCTAACGCCAATTGTCTTTGAAGTGGAAGCTAATGATTTTCCATGCTAAAACGTATTCGGGATTTTTTGAAATTATAAACTTTCTTGATGTTTCCCTATTAAAATATGATGCATTACAGTAACTTGTTGATGTATTTGCTAAAAACAGCTTCCTTTCTCCATTGATGAACATTATTGTGACCTGGGAAAACATTGTTTTACCAGTATGCATTTGTGCATTGAGTAAACATTAGGATCTTTTTGATATTACCTACTCACTTTTGTTTGTTCTGCTGCAGTATGGTTATGGTTCTGATGATGATGATGATAATTCGACATTCGAACAGAATTACCGTTGTTATCCTGTGTCTTTTATTGAGAAGGTGGGTACTTATCTCCACTATTATGTTTGTTTAGTTAAGTATCTCAATATAGAATTCAGTAGCTTCAAAAATTTAAATGTTACGGTCATAATTAGTGAAGAAGGCGTGGATTTCTGATCCCTTATCACGATTCTAACTACTTTGCCCAGAGTTGTGATTAAAAGCAGCATTCTTGAGCTCATTGCTTTACTTTTCTCGTTCATGTTGTTGGGTGGAAATTATGTACATTTTCTTGGCTGGTTTGGACTTTCCGGGAACAAGTTAATAATGCAGTTTTTCTCATTGTTGCAGGCTCATCTGGAAAAAGGTGATAAAAGTATGTTTACAATCTCTTAAAGTAATTCTGTAGCATTATAAATTTCACCAAATATTCATACGTATTTCACTAGTTAACTTAATTATTTTGATATTTCAGTTATAATGCCTCCATCAGCCCTTGATCGCCTTGGTATGTTACATTCTTATTATATTTAAATTTTTTTTTTTTGTAATACTATTTGTTTACTTTTTTCCTCAACTGAGTCCCCCTTTTTACGGTTTACTGTGCAGCATCCTTACAAATTGACTACCCAATGTTATTTGAAATCAGTAATCCTTCTGCCGATAAAGTTACTCATTGTGGTGTACTAGAATTTGTTGCAGATGAGGGCCTGATATTCTTACCCTACTGGGTATGATCTCTAAAGCAAAGCCAATATAAAAAAAAATTCTACTTATCCGTTTACATTTACCTTATTGTTTCCTTTTTATGATTAAGATGATGGAGAATATGCTTCTGCAAGAAGGAGATACTATTCGTGTTAAGAATGCCAGCTTGTCGAAAGGAACTTACGTAAAGCTGCAGCCTCACACGAAGGACTTCTTGGATGTATCCAACCCAAAAGCAATGTTAGTTTCTTGGCTTTGGCTCAAATTATCGTTTATATTCCCGATATATCTTTCTTGAGGTCTAATGACTTGCAGATTGGAGACAACATTAAGGAGTTACTCTTGCTTAACGACCGGTGACACCATCATGGTCTCATACAACAACAAGAAGTTTTACATTGATATAGTAGAAACAAAGCCCTCCTCTGCAATTTGCATTATTGAAACTGATTGTGAAGTGGACTTTGCACCTCCTTTGGATTATAAAGAACCCGAAAAACCTGCAGTGTCTAAGCAAAATAAGAACCCACCAGAAGGTTCTTATTTTTAATTTATGTCTGTCTTGGACATAATATTTCCTTCCATATATAGTAGTTTCATTTTCTTTCTCGCTATATTATTTTGTTTTCAGTGGAAGAAGAGCCAGCAAAGAAGATACCTAAATTTAGCTCATTCAGTGGTTCAGGAAGGCGATTGGACGGGAAGCCTTCTACTTCGACCGAACCAGTTGTGCCAATTTCCTCCACTGTTCTGAAGCAGCACCAGCCAGAGAATGGCATTGGAACAAATGGAGGAAGCTCTTCTACTGGTCGGAAATCTGGGAAGCTTGTTTTTGGTTCAAACACTGAAGATGCTTCAAATGGAAAACTAAAAGTATATTTAAACCTTTCTAAATGGTTTAATTTTAATTATTTTATTACTGAAATCATTCAATAAATATACTCTATTTCTTGAAATTTCATGGCATGTTCTTGCAATTTTGCATTACAGACTTCATCAAAGGAGAGCAGCAAACAAGATCCGCAGCCTCAGAAGGAAGAAGAACCAAAGTTTCAAGCATTCACCGGGAAGAAGTATTCCCTCAAAGGCTGAATGTCATTAAAAGTTTCATGGTTTTCCTGACTATTATTGGGTCGAAGTCATTCTTTTTATATACCCTACATCAGCTATTTATCATTGGTTTTTTCTTTTTCGGCCTCCTTTATTCAAGACCGTTGTTGGCTCGATCATTTTTTTTTTGAGGGAAAACAAACTTTCATTCAAGAACTCAATTCAGCGATTACAATGTTTTGGATCAAAGACCAGTAAATTTGATACATTAAAAGAATTATTCAGAGGAATTTTGGCCGTCTCATGAGCTGCTTTATTTCCTTCAAGATGATATTTATTTGAAGATAATTTTTTATTTTTGGCTCGATCATATTTGAAGGTGTAAATATACTAGTTCTTTTTATTTATAACATATGCATTATGCTCTGTTTTTATTTAAAGTCCTTTGTCTATAGGGTACTTGTCCTATTGGATATACCTGTTCTGTTGGTACTATTGGCATCATAAAAAATTTACAATAGCCAGGGTCGGTGGATACTAGTAGTTCAAAAGTTTTTTACCCCCTAAATCTGCCATCTAATTCGCGGCGAAACCCATTGAAGTTCGGTTTGGTTACTTCATCCCCATCATAATATGGTTTTGTTTCGATCTTCCAAATTTTGGTTTGTTGTTTTGAAGACTTCTCTAAAATTTCTGTAAAGAAGCTTTTGAAAAATGACTTTCTGTATTTAGGGTAATAAATTATAAATACAATTAATATTATACAAAATTTAATTGGGTTGAAATAAGAAATGTTCTTTATATTATGGCATGTTTGAGTAAAAAGTAGGCAGATAGCTAGCTGCCTAATGTAGGTGATTATGCTTGTTGAAACATAATTTTGTCAATTAGTGTTTGTTGACACGTTTAATTGCAGCTGAGGGTCTGAAGAAATCCAAAATTAATACGTAGAAACACTTTCTTCTACAGAGGGTTTCTCATAAAATAATATATAACGGCACATGGAGGTAAGCTGCTACATAGGTAATAACACGAAGAATATAGTAATATAAATCTCATCTCAAGTCTTTCACCCACAATGAAGAAATCAAATGTAGGCTTAAATTATATAGGGGTTAAATTACTTATAACATAAAATTAGCAAAGATAGATCTCTCTCTCTCTCTCTCTCTCTCTCTCTCTCTCTCTCTCTCTCTCTCTTTTTTGCTCAGTTTTGTTAAGCTCTCACATATGTCTCAATACCAGAATATCGAACCTCTGGCTTCTCTACTGCTTCCCACAACTCCGGCAACGCTTCTCTGATATTGTGAATGCTCTCCAACGAGTAATCTACACCATCCGTTTTATGAGACGAACCAATCTGTTATCATCAAACAATCAAAATTTTGATCTAATTCATATAATAACAATAAACCATTTTTCTTTATTTGGACTTTGATCACTTAAAATACCCAAACAGTCCGTAGGCCTATGCGTTTTGCGTTCTGTAGATTACGTATCGAGTCATCAAAGAACAACTGAAGAAAGATATTAAAATATATTAGTGACATATCATATAAAAACTAGATTGTTAGACATGAAGACACAAAAAGTTCGATTTCTCACCGTTTTCTTTGGGTTGATCTGAGCAACCTTGAAAGCTTGTTCAAAGGCATTTTCGAATGGCTTGCAGATAATTGGTGTATTTGGGAGCTCTGAGAATGCATCAGAATCATAAAACAATCACATACTTTTAAGAATAGAGCTGCTATAGTAGAATGTCTTAATTTCAAATCAGAACCATTTTCAGCTTCTTCATCATCCTTTTTAGCAGGATTCAATGTCTCAAAACAAATAATGTCGTCAAAGCAATCTTCTAATCCGAGCCTACTAAGAACTTTAGCCACATGGGCTTCATTGCCATTCGAGAAAATCTGGTTTAACATTGTTAGAAGAATTACAAAAAAGAAAAGAAAATGTCTTCACAATATATTCTAACATATGCACAATATCAAAGACAGGAGGAACTTACAACTTTCCTAATAGGCAAACTATGCAAAAGGTTCTTCAAAGTGTGATCGGTCTTTAACCATTCATAAGGCAATCTTCCATGTACAAAGCTATGCAAAGAATAACACGAAGCTTGAAACCGTTCAATCAAGACAAAAAGATAACACATAAAAGGAAATACGAAAGTGTTACCTATGGTAGTCATCATTGTCAAAGTCATAACCGATGGCCTGCAAACGAGGGAAAAGAATAATATTTGTCAATATCGGTCGAATGCCATTTTCCTGCATCATCAATAAAATTGTAAAAAAAATCATTACTTTTAGACCAGCCATAGTTGTTCCATACTCCTTGTACAGTTGAGCACACATTACAGGAACTCTGTCCTCTTCTATGCCAAGCTTTTCGATCATATATTCTAGGTTAAAGACATCAAATATATGAAAACTAAAAATCCGTATGATTATTAAAATAGTAAATTAATGCAACTATAGATATGAAACCTCTGATGTTCTTGGTGCATTGTGCTGATATACCAGAACTCAGGGCATAAAGGGTATCATCAACATCTAAAAATCAAACATGGAAATTATATTATAAACTTGAAAAAACACCCATCTTTGAAAGAAAATAATACTATCAATCAAACTAGTTAATGATACTAAGAAAAACTTACCGAAAAGCAGACATTCATATTTTGGCTCTGTAACTTTCTGGTAACAATCATCATACTCCATTTCGATTTAGTTACAATCTGAAGAATAAGTGGAGACAAGTGTAAACAAATTTACAAAACGGACGCCCAGTGCAAATTAATTCAATCTATGTCTATAACAAAGATAAAACATCCACGATAATAAATGAAAAAGGGGTAATTGAGTAAAGAAATTGAAAATCCTGAGAATTGGGAAAAAGAAGGCTAATTAAGTAAATAAAAAGCCTTCAGTACTACAACACAGAATCTGAAACTTTTCCAACTTGTATCAATGAAGAAGAGCAATGTAAAAGACGTTTTCTATGATAACCATTTGTCAATTTGTTCACATCGAATTAAAAAAAATTACAACGAAAAAAATCTGAAAGAATGACTTTTCATCCACATTACTGAGAAAACAACCGAAGTCACATAGAACGAAGTTAAATTGGGAAAATGAAGAGAGCCCATGTTTGCAAATTAGAAGAAAAAAATACCAGATTGTTGAATAAGCGATAAATTGAAGAAAAAATAATGTGTTGATTTTGGGCGGACGATGAAAATGTAACTGATCTGATGGGGTATATTAATAGAAAAGGACAGAGAGAAAATGCTCTGCTCTGCTCTGCTGCTGTTACTTATTTCCTTTCCTTTCTTTTTTGGTACCCCTACAAACTTAATTATTTTCCTAAATTCTTTTCCTTTCCTATAATAAAGGAAGGAGGTAAATCCGAAAGCGACACGTAACTTCAACTAGTATGGGCTCTTATGATCTGCTTTGGATGACAATTGGCCCGTGTTTATTGGGTTTGGCCTAAAATAATTTTGTTGACTAATTAGATTATATCCAATGTCTTTTCAACCTAAGTTCAGATTTCGCTCATTTTTTAAATTCACCTTTTTCACTATCACTTAATTTATAATAATAATAAATTATATTTAGATTTCTTAAATTAAAGTTATGTTCATTAACAATTAAATTTTATTTAAGTTTTTTAAATAAATGTCACCTTTTTTTAAAATAAAATGAACCTTATTAATCATAAATTAAAGAAATTATTTTATTTAAAAGAAAATTAATTAATTTTAATAACTATAAATAAATAAAAACAAACAATAAAATAAATTTGACTTGAAAACTTAAGGGATGGGGCAAGTCAATCTTGTCTTTGGATTCAAGAGGACCTCACTTGAATCAATGAAGATGGTCATCTTCATAACTTCAAGTTCCATTGGTTATTGAAAATGATCTTAGTATTTTGAAGCATGCGCTAAGCAACTGAAACACATAATATTTTTTTATGTTATAGTTACATCTTCTTCTTTTTAATGTAAAAGATTGTCTATTTTAATATTTTGAATGTTGGATTTTAGAAAAAATAAGTAATACGTATCAAATTATATCTTTTTGTAAAATTAGTTAATAGTATTATATATCATCAAAAAATAGTTCATTTGATCGAAGTGTTCTGGTGAAGCAAAAATTCAAAACGCCTGGGTTAAAACGTTTGGGTCAGAGAATGGATTCAAAAACCCGTTGTCGGCTCTGTCGGCTGTGGTGTTAATAAATCAAATACTGTGTTTTTAATTAAGTGATGGAGTTGTCTGATTACGAATTTACGATGTACACCAAAAAAGAAAAAGAAAAAGAAAAAAAAGATTACGACACGGTTTCCTTGTTTCTACTATCTAATCTAAAAGATATTTATATGCTGATTTTCCGCGTAAGAAAAGTACTCACTCAGGTCAGCAGCACATGCGCCGCGCACCAGAATTTTGACAAGCTCTCTTTTCTAATACAGTATTTTTTTTATTATTACTTCCTTCCTTGTACTTTCCTACGTACTGTTTAAATAGTCATTTTTTAAATTATTACAGTTAAAGTGATTAACAATTTTTTTTTATAAGTTAAGTGATTCACAGTTTAGATACTACTTTCTTTTAGTTATATATTTTTTAATATCACTAACACTATACAAATTAAATATATAAAAACCTTAAAACATCATAGATGTGATACATTATCATAATAATCTAATTATATATATATATATATTTTTTTTTTTTTAAATTTGGCTCTACATTGTAACATATTATAAGATGAGAACTTGAATATGTCATACAATTCAACAAATCATTATTTTGCATGTCTCAATCTCTTCTATCCTTTTAACAACGATTGATAGCTTGATTTGTACCTTCAAGTCCCCTTGGTTATTCAAAATTTGGAATAAGTACTCTTATTTCTCATGGAGTAAAATACAAAAATAACCCATGTACTATTTATATTTAGGGGTGAACGCGGTCGGGTTTGGGCGGGTTTACATGAAAAAATTAACCCGACCCAACACGTGCGGGTTGTCAATTTTTTAATCCGCACTCGCGTGTTATTTTCCAAAACCGCTCGGTTCGGGTGGAATGGGTGCGAACGGGTGGCGGTCGGGTTGACGGGTTGAACGAAAACAATGTCATAAAATCTTGACATCTAGTAAATATAAATAATTAAGCATATAATTTTAAGTTCTTCAAACAACAAATAAGTTGTATCAAATATGTTCACCTACATTTAAAATTAAATTCAAGAAGCAAAAAATACAAAACTAGAATATAGTCAACGATTTCTTACTAATTAAATCAACAGTCTCCACCAAAAATAATATTACAAGTCCCCACAAAAGAATTCATTACAAATCATCACTCACACATTACAAACAATAACAAATTAGTGAAGTTTCTTCTCGATTTTTCCAACAACAAACTTTTTAGGAAAAAATGTACTAACATATACGTACCATTAACATTAATCTAAACAAAAAACTTGAAGAAAGTTTGTTTATTTCTTCTTATTCATTTGTTAATAAATGTAATTTATTTCACAATTTTATAAAACAATTTATAAAAAGTACATCAAGGATGATTAAGTGCGGATTGCGGGTGGATCGATTTTTTAACCATCAAACCCGTCACCCGACCCATAACGTGCGAGTTTTACAAATTATCAACCCGAACTTGATTATTTTAAAAATAAAACCGACGGGTTGCAGGCGGGTTGGGCGGGTGGGACGGATTTATGAATACCCTTATTTATAGTAGACATAAATCCTACTTTATTAGCAACACCTCACTATGTTGATAAACTATTTCCACACGGGTGTGAACTTCATTCGTTGGGATTGCGAATATTGCTCTTCAATTTTATGCACAACTATAAAGAAACATGACTACAATACCCATATTTATTATTTTTTCTTTGAAATCACATTTCTCAGAAATTGGGTATATTCCCTCCATTTTACATGAAGATTTTGTAGTAACTCACAAAACCCTCCAAAGTTAACTCTGAATATTTGTTTGGGTGTAATGATCTACTTAAAAAATAATAATAAGGACCTTTTTTTTTTTTTTTTTACTAAGAATAACACATTTTCTGATTTTTACTCTTTCTCATGTAACTTTCTTTTTAATTTTTTTTGTTGAATACAATTCCCCCCCTTAAAGTAACCCTTAAAGTATGGGGTAGTATCAATTACCCCTCTAAAGTATCAATTGTAACACATACCCACCCTCTATTATAGTTTTGTAGTTTTTATTCCAAAAATATCCCCGTCCCTTTCATAAATAAAAATTTTCTTATTAATTTATCAAAATAAAAGTGTCTCTTTATTAATTATGAATTCATTCATCCACCAAACAACATTATGTTTTAATTACTTCATTTTTCTTACCTTCCTTTTTTTAATCTCAATTTTTTTCTTTATTTTCATCTCATTTTTTTATAACTGAAACAAAATAAATGAAAATTTTAAAATTTAATCTTGTTTGGTGGATGGATGATTTCATAACTAATAAAAAAAATAATAAATAAATGAAGAAATTAAAACATAATATTGTTTGGAGTAAACCTTGAATTTTGCGAGAAAGAATTTGAAGGAAAATTACTCAATATTTTGAATAATAGTTCATAGTGAAAAATAAATGGGATAATTATCACAAAAAAAATATAAAGAAAAAAATTGAGATAGAAAGATAAAAAATTGAAACATAAAATAAAGAAAACAAATTGAAACATAAATACAGAAAAAAAAAATGATATGAAAATAAAGAAAAAATTTGAGACCAAAATCGAAGGAAACCGAAGAAATGAAGAAATTGAAATATAATATTGTTTGGTGAATTGATGAATTCATAATTAATGTATATATTTTTTGATAAATTAATAATGAAATAATTTATTTATTTTGAAAAGGAATGAGGTAATTTTGGAATAAAATGTTCAATACTATAATATATAAGGATAAATGTTACAATTGATACTTTATGGAGTAATTAATATCATCCCCATACTATAATGGAGGAAACCGTATTTCATCCTAATTTTTTATTTAACAAATCCTAATTCCTATATGACTTTACATTTACACCAACGGGGGAAAATTGCTTTATGTATTCTAAACGTCTTGTTTAGCGAGTTAATGATTTCACGTGGGGTTGGGCTAAAAATGTCAATGTGCTTGGAGATGGGAGCCTCGTTCAAGTCCACGTGCCATTCCACAAACAAAAGACTTGTCTCAAACATTAAAATCTTTATTGTTTGGATGATCATCATAGATTTACGAAATAATTTCGATTTACGTGATACTTTATGTTTGAATATTGAAATAATAGTTTGATAAATTTTAGTAAAAATAGAATTTTTTTGAAAAAGTTGAGTTATAGGTGTAAAATGTGTAAAATTTTCTTTCAAATCATATTTTTTATATGAGATAAGTTATATAAGAAATTGATTACTTAATATAAAATCAAAGTAAATTTTATATAAATTTTTTTAAAGTTAAGAAAATTGTTAATTAAAAATAGTAATTTGAGAGATGATAATTTGTTTCAAAAAGTGAAAAATATATTTGTTTCGCTTCTTTCAAATATAAAATTATTTTGAGAAAAACCAAATAAGCACGTCTGAATGCTTCCGCGCATCCTATTAATGATTACATAATTCTTTTAGGAAGATCTTTTATGCTTACATAATACTTCATGAACAATTTTGTGAAGCTGCAGCAGTATAAAAGTGACCCAAATGTTTGAACTTTGGTTTACATGAAACGAATTCAAGTAGCTTTGTGTGATTTTGGTCCTACATAACATTGAGTGTTGAGAGTGCATATATTTCTTTTTCTTTTTTGAGTAATCATATAATTAGGGGTGGGCGCGGGTAGGGTATTTCGGGTATTGGGTATTTCGGGTCGGGTACCCGACTTGGCGGGTAGTAAATTTTCATACCCGAAACCCTACCCAATTTGACGGGTACCCGAAGTTCGGGTACCCAAAATTTTCGGGTATTTTGGGTATTGGGTATTGGGTACCCGAAATTTCACTTTTTTTTTCAAGAATTTTTTTTCAACATATATGTACGTAAAATTATAAATAAATGAATTCAAATATTAATTGTACACAATAACTTCAAAACAAAACAATACAAATGTCTCAAGCCTTCAAGATTCAAGTATTCAATAAATTACAATAAAATCAAACTCCAAGTCGGAATACTAAATTGAATAATTGATTGAGCAATAGGAATACTAAAATTGATTTTCAGATTTGGGAGTTCAAATGTCGACTGCCCAGTGCCGTGAGAGTGTGAATAGGGAAGAGTGTGAAACTGTGAATAGGCAGTTTAGGTTTTTTTTTCCTTTTCTAGCCCAACTAATTGTTAAAATAAATATTGGGCATATTTTGGGCTGTCAATTATTTAATTGGGCCAAAACTTTTTTTTTTTAAATACCCGAACGGGTACCCGAATACCCGTTCGGGTGTAAAATTAATACCCAATACCCTACCCGAAAATATATTTCGGGTTCGGGTACCCGAACCCGAATGTCAAAATACCCGTTTTTTTGTCCCAAACGGGAAATACCCAAACGGGTCGGGACGGGTCCCAAAATACCCGACCCAAACGCCCACCCCTACATATAATCATATTCAACCTGAAGAAAGTTTATTCCAAACATTAGACAAAAGCGGGAAACCCTCATCGCAATAACAACAAAAAGGAATAGAATCTAAAGAAAGTTTATCCCAAACATTAGACAAAAAGGCCCAAGCGGCATGGTTATGGACCGCACAATTTGAGGCACGGGGGATGAATTTGAAATTCCATTTTGGCCAACTCGTCCAAAATCTTATAATATCATCAATTGGCTCTCTAATTGCCCAATCCATATCCCTTTCTTTGTTCAAAATAACATCAATAGCAACAAGACAATCACTTTTAAAAGTGACAAACTTAGCCTTAACAAAGTGCAGTCGGACACAAGCTTTCTTAATGGCAAAAGCTTCGGCAGCAAGCGCATTAAGGCACGGGCGAGAAAGAGTTTCAGCAAAGAGAATCGACCCATTTAGTTAAACTAGCCAGCATACATTTAGGCCATATTTGGAAAGGTTTTGGTCCAAGTTTCGATTTTAAAAAATGGTTTAGGTGAAATCTTTGACACGTATTTTGTTAGTTTTTCTATGTTGAATTTTTTTATTTTGAAAAAATTGGAACCCCAATTAAATTGAATTTGAATGTGGAGGTTTGAGAAAAAAAAATGTGATAAGGATCAAATCAATGTCTTTTTAGAATTTGTGAAAAAAAAAAAAAAAAATAGATATCAAATCAAAATTTTATAAGTTTTGATATGAGTTTGTTAATGAATTTGTTCTGGATTTCATGGGTTTTAACAAACAACATTTTTCAAATAAAGCCTTATAAAATGGAAGCTCACTTTGAAGACATAAATGGCCCTTGAGAATTGTGACTAAATGGGACAAAAAGGAACAACTTCAGCATTATGGCGGTTATTTGTTGCAAAGCAATAACACATGGTGGTTTAATGTACATTTCAGCCACGAATTGCCTGAGTTACAACAAAAATATACATCAAATTCTCTTCCACCCTATTTTTTCTTTTCTTTCTAAAATCTATAACATCCTAATAGAGACATTAAATGTTTTAATCAAACAATCCGAATTTAGAACATGAAATATCTCTCTGAACAAATATTCGAATTCATCCCATACTAAGACAACGACCACTTTATGTGGGTACAACATCGGGTACAAGTGGTGAAGATCCATCGTCCTCTGTTGACTTATCCACTGCAGTTTGACCACTCTTTTCATCATCTACTTCAAATCCTTGCTTAAATCTGTCGTAATTTGTTGCCTCGACTGGTTTGAAAGGTCGCTCACCGAGTACCCGGATTAAGTCCTCTTGGTGCAGTGTTTCTTTCTCCAGCAGCAGCTCAGCAATCTCAGCCACTTGCTCCTTTTTTTCCGTAATCAGTTCCACTGTTCGTTCATATGCCTTATTAACCCATTCACGGACCTCAGTGTCAATTATATTAGCTGTTTTGCTACTGTATGGTTTGCTCATCTCAAATCCATCGTCCCTCTGAGGAAACGAGAGAAGACCCACTTTCTCACTAAAACCGTACACCGCCACCTGGGCATACGTCATTTTCGTCACTTTCTCCAAATCGTTCTGCGCTCCGGTTGATATTTTTCCAATTAATACCTGAATAAATATAGGTAAAGTTATACCTTAAGTGGATTCTCCCGATAGTGACAAAAGCGTCGGTGGTTTGCTCTAGTGATGAGTTGAAGGCATTTTAGTTTTTTCTTCAATAGAAGTGTAAAACAAACATGTACACGTGTTGTTTGGGAGGGTGTCCAATGCAGTGCAAGCAGACTAGCATCTGAAAAACCGACCATAACCCAAGAAGAAGATATATCCCATGTGGTTCTAATTGACATGAATAGGAAAACTCGCAAGAATGATTACACACATGGACTACGGATATAAAACTAATTTAAAAATTTGAGAAAGTTTTCCGGAGGCCATAAATACTTTTGACTCGCTCTTCATTTACTGAAAAAACCCTAAAGCAAGATCAGGAAAGAATGCAACTTAATTACCTGTTCAGCAGCACGTCCACCAAGGGTCATGCAAGTCATATCAAAAAGCTGCTCTTTGGTCATGAGAAGGTTCTCACTAGGAACATATTGGGCAAAGCCAAGTGCTGCAGTACCACGAGGAACAATAGTGACCTTCAACAATGGTTCTGCGTGTTCTAAAAACCAGCCGGTTACAGCATGGCCTGATTCATGGTAGGCTACAGTCCGACGTTCAAGTTTACTTATAACCTGATCAGGAAACAAAAATACAGGAACTTCTTAAATAACTGAAATCTAGATATCGGGTACATGTTCACTCTAAATCATATATATATTCAAAAGCCTTGAGATATCCAAGATCACTTCTATTTAGAAAAAGGGGCAGTTGTGAAGTGGGGTAAGTGCGTGCATTTTAATGTGGTACAGTATCTCTAAAGAGAGAAAGAATGCATGTGTATGGGTTTTCATTTTCGTTTGAAGTCAGTATGTAAGAATCAACTGGTCAAACCTAGTTATAATTGTGACTTTCCTTGAACTGTAGGCTATATTTGGATTTATATTGCAGTGAAGACAACTATTTCCATGTTAAGTTTCAAGAAGTAAAGGTGATAACCAAGGGACAATATCCTATTCGTGCTTCAATATCTTCTCATTTTCCACAATGTAAACCATGTAGAAAGTATTGAATGACCACCTCATCTAGCTTCCGGAAAGGATGGGACATTTAAGATTTATTGTTTCTAATACGCCCCAACATGTATGCAGGCTTTTTTGCTGAAAATGGAATAGCAAGTGAAAATGCGAGGAAACTAGCATGAAACATGTGGATTGTTTGTTCTACCAGGAACTCTTGCATGAACTAGACAAACTCATGGCAATTATAACAAAATAAAGATTAACTTTATACAGTGAATCAAGCAGTGATTCAGGAAGGACTTACCCTGTTTTTCTTTTCAAGACCACCAATGATTCTGTCTATAGCTGCATCAAAATGTTCCATCTTCACCAGTGGTTGTTCACCTCTAGCAGCAATTAATGCAGCTTCATTGCAAACATTTGCAATATCAGCACCAGCAAATCCAGGAGTGAGGGCCGCAAGCCTCTGAGAATAATACGATGGTTCATGATCAAGTTTAATTTTCTTCAGATAAATCTGAAATATTTGGTCACGACCCTTGATGTCAGGTTTGTCGATACTAATTTGACGGTCAAATCGACCAGGCCTCAACAAGGCTTTGTCTAAAATATCAGGTCGGTTGGTCCCAGCTAGTACAACCACTCCAGAAGTAGTTCCAAATCCATCCATTTCTACAAGCATCTGGTTGAGGGTGCTTTCACGCTCATCGTTCGAACCAGACATACCCCCACGCCCTCTTGCTCGACCAATTGCATCAATCTCATCAATGAATATGATACTAGGCGCACATTGCCTTGCCTCTTGAAATAAGTTTCTTACTCTTGAAGGCCCAACACCAACAAACATTTCCATGAAATCAGAACCAGATATGGATAGGAAAGGCACACCGGATTCGCCGGCGGTTGCTTTTGCCAGGAGCGTTTTACCAGTTCCAGGAGGTCCAACCAATAGAGCGCCTTTAGGGATTTTGGCTCCTAGCTCTTCATACTTCTTAGGATTCTTTAGAAAGTGAACAAACTCCATTATTTCCTGCTTGGCTTCATCGCATCCAGCAACATCTTTGAAAAAAACCTGGAAAATAAAACAGAGAAAGTAGAGATTTAGATGATGAATAGCGGAGGCTCGTTTCTATGGCTTCAATCTGTTTTTGAAATATTGTGAGGACTAACCTTGTCTTTTGCATTCTTATCCACCTTTGTAATGTTAGCTTTTCCAATGTTAAATATCCCACGTGCACCCTTTCCACCAGTTCCACCAACCCCAAGTCCACCTTGCATTCCCCGACTCATGAAGATAAGGGATCCCAATAACAAAAGAGTCGGAGCAAATCTCATCAATTCTTGGAACCAAGCCATTTCAGAAACATAAGTAACAGGGATATGATCATGTGGATCAATCCCCAACGCTTCTTGGGCTTCCTCCAACTTTTCTTCGAAAGAATCAACACTTCCAATATTAATATAATATCTATATTGGGTTTTTTTCTCTCCGGGAGCGGTGCCGCTAACTGGCACCACCAGGTCGGATCCCTCCGATGCATCATGGTTGTTCTGTTTCTGTGGTGAGCTTCTTATATATACTTTAGCGACTGATTTATTAGAAATAACTATATGGTCAACAAGACCTGGTTCCAGAAGCTTGTTTTTGAACTCTTGAAAACTAATCTGCAAGGTAATATTCCAGGGAACCAGATGAAGACAAGGTAATGGCAACATCCAATTGCAATAAAGAAATCAGTAACGACAACCACGAACGACAACAATCAAATTCATATTAAACATTGAGATATTCAAGGTTACAAGACTTGTGTAAAGAACCAAGGGAATGGAATTAATATCAGTTGATTTACAAGCATTTCGAAGGACCATTGATCGTACTCAAAATAATAAATACTTCCTTTTTCCGCAAATTTCTAACTCCTATATCCTTTCTGGGATTTCTTCTTAAAATTACCCTCTCGCTAATAAAGTAGCGAACTGACACCGCTAATTCTCCACCACTACTCTTGAGGGCACAAATGTAAAAGTATCTACCAAAGAATTTGATCAAAATATGCACCATTTGCATAAGCTACTTCCATGTAAAGTATCACATATTTAATGCTCGCTTATTAAAGTTGATGTACTAAAATTAATTATGAAAACGTAATTGTTGTACATCAAGAATCATGATGATTATTAATTGGTTAATATACAACGGGCATTAATCATTATCATGATTTATCAACTCTTAAGCTCTCACTTGCAAAGATAAAACAATTGATCATTGACAAACTGAAGTGCATTCAGCCTGAAATGCATCCACTGCAAAGACTATATAAATTCCACATTGTTACTTAACTACCTATCGTACTTTTAATTTTTAAAATAATACCAATTCATCAAACCTCAAAATTCAAGGCACGTCTCAACTCTCAAAAAAAGAAAAGGAACTAAAGCCAAATTTTGGACCTGAAAATTAGCAGATAAACTCATTCGTTGATCATGTACATAACCATGGCTTACCTGTTTTTCTTCACGAGGCGTAGATGAAATCGCAGAAAGAAACAACCCCATCGCGATCAATGGAGTAATGAATTTTTGCAAATTCTTCATGAAAGTTTCACGAAAATTTCCATGATTATCTGAATTTCCCCCCTCTGAGATTAAATTAAAAGAATCATTAAAATCATAACAAAATATGCACATAATAATACTCATAGAACCTCTAATAAAATTGAACGCGGTAAGAATCATTCAGAAGCCAAGTCATCAGACCCCACTTACTAATAACTACATACTATACTTTAAACACATTTTCCTACACTGATTGATACCTAAAACTGAAAGATAGACCAGCAAGTTGCATACACATGACATATCTACTGATCAAAGAAAAACTTGAACAACTTTACTCATTTGCACCACAAAATCTACCCATTGGAGATATACTTGAAAAACATATGAATTTTGTAATCTCTATCTACACCATAGGTAGGATTGCACCAATTGGATTCTTATCAAATGGTTCTTTGTTTGATACAGCCAGTTGGCTACATACTAAGTTGTCTTCTTTGCAGCTAAATAAATGAAGAACGTAACAAACCTTTAGACCCAGATTTTTGCTCATTTTGTTTTGGAATTTCCTTCTTTTTTTTGGGGAAAAAATTCTCGAAATCTGCCAACAAAACCACAAAATTAGATTAAAAAATCCAATCTTAGCAACACCTTTTCCAAACAATTACAAAAGAAAAACTCAAAATAAAAGCTCTTACTTTTCTTCTTAGGCGCTTCACTAGAGAAAAATCGACGCATTCTAGGGTTGGCTATAAAGTAATTAAAATCAGATAAATAAGCCCTAGAAATTGATCCCTTGTTGCCTCCGATTGCAGTTAAATAACCTCTCAGAATCCCTAGTTTTCCATCAAAATCATTTATTCTACCATTATTCAAATTATTTAAATTGGGAGCTCCAAAGTTATCCTTATTCCGTAACAAGGACCTCCATTTACCAGCCCCATTAGTCACATTCTGCAAAATCCAAAACCACAAATTAAATAATTAAAAAAAAAAAGATATTATATTAAAAGCTTGTTTATATAGGCATGCCAGTAAAAAGAGAGAAAATAAACTTACTTTTGAACGAGATAACGAACTTGTCATTCTGGAGAAAATCATTCTTTCGAATATTTTTGTGGGTTGATTTTTCTGCCTTGGGATTTAGTATCTAATGATATAGCATCTAGAATTTTATATTTTTTCTCAGAGGAAGAGAGGAAAGGGAAATAATGGCAGGTATATATTTGTGCGCGTTTCATTAATATCTACCTTGAGAAACAAGACATGAAACGGGGCCTAACTCGAGGTTCAATTTGCCCCGATTATAATCCTACATTTAGCAAAGGAGAGATAATTCAAAATGTCCCAACTACAACGGGTTTTTTGCACTTTGCACCCCCGAAACATGAAAAATAAACATTTTGCACCTCTAAAACTTAAATTTAGCACTTTGCACCCTCGAAATATGAAAAATACAGCACTTTGCACCCTCATTTATTTTCAAGCAAAAATTCAAGGGCAAAATAGGTAATTTTATTGTGAATTTTTGGCACTTCCCCCCCCCCCCCCCCCCCCCCCCCAAAAAAAATAGCACTTAACATTCTCTAATTAAGAACAAATTAACAACTTGCACCCCCGAAACACAATAAATGGACACTTTGCACCCCAACATACAAAATTGACACTTAACACCCTCAAATGAAAAAAAAAAAAACTCAAACCCCTCATTTTTTCTGGCAAAGTTGACCATTAAGGTGAATTTTTTTAAGGCAAAATAGGTAATTATTTTTTGTTATGGGTCTTTGATATGTTGAAGTAAATAATGGGTCTTCGAGAAATTTACTTGTACTTTATTTAGTTATTTATGATTATATTGTTGAAAAGAAAGATGGAGAAAGAGAACCGAGTATTCGAATATTTATAATTGCATTTTGTAAAATTTAAGTAAAAAAAGGAATTTTCCTATTTTGCCTTAGATTTTTTTCATTCCGATAGTCAACTTTTACGAAAAAAATGAGGGGTTTGGGTTTTTTAAATTTGAGGGTGTTAAGTGTTACTTTTTGTGTTTTGGGGTGCAAAGTGTCTATTTATTGTATTTAGCGGGTGTTAAATGCTAATTTTATTTTAGGGGTACAAAGTGAGAAATTCTCATGTTTTGAGGGTGCAAAGTGCCAATACTATTGAAATACCTATTTTGCCCTTGAATTTTTGCTTGAAAATAAATGAGGGTGCAAAGTGCTATATTTTTTATATTTCGAGGGTGCAAAATGCTAAATCTAAGTTTCGGAGGTGCAAAGTGCCTATTTCCCATGTTTGGAGGGTGTAAAGTGCAAAAAACCCAACTACAACAGAATACAAATCGAATATTAGAGTATCAATATTTTTATATTAGGAAATATTGAATTATTTTATTAAATAAAATATGAAACAACTACTAATTGATTTAAAATACATAAAAATATTTATATTTGTAATTAAGTAAATATAATTTGATAAGAGTTCGATTTCTTGATTTAAATATAGTTTGAGACAATCAGTATTCGCTTACATAATTTTTTTGGGATCACTTAGACAATAACATGAAATTAGATGAAATCATATATATTAAAATATAACATCATCCTAGGATGGATGAAATAACAACCTCATGAAAGTTCAAATTCATTTCCATTAAACACATAAATAAATATTGAGCTATACATTAATTATTCCATGATAACAGGCCAGGCAGCTAACCATTTTGCAAATAGGAAAAACAAATCAAGATAAAAATAGAAATTTGATGAAGTAAGTAATTAATTAATTAATTAACATGGTTTGCTGAAGCCCATGCTTTGTCCATTTTTATATGTTGTCCAAACATCCACAGCTCCAAAACTTGTGATCAAAACAGTACTCAAAACCATGACTATGCCAACAGAGAAAACAATGAGAGAAGGCCTCCCGTGTTTCATTATGGCGCGGTGCACCAATGTCTGTCCAACTATCGAACCCACAAAACAAACGACTGCAAAGGCAAGGGCATTGTAGATCATATGATGATCCATTCCTAACAATAAGTATTGAATTGCCGACATGGACGAGGAAAAGAATACCATGAATGAACAGGTTGCTGCTGTCACCTCAGGTTCAATTCCCATCTGAAGGAGGAGTGGACTTATAAGCATCCCACCTCCAACTCCAAAAAGTCCCCCAAGAATTCCGGTTAATAGTGCCATGGATGGGAAGATGAAATTGTCAGATGATCGATCATTTCTACTTTCAACTTCATCATTAATTATTTCCTATTCGATCAAGACACATACAAAGTAATTAATTAAATGATATATATACATATATATATATATGGAATATTTTACAAATTACATTATTGATTAATTTTATCTAGAATATAATATAATGAATTAGTACCAGCTGGTCATGATCAGAAGAAGCATCTTGGTTGAGGTTCTTTTTGGTACACAGGATCCATGTTGTGAAGATTATTGTTAAAGGAATTTGAACGGATGAGATGATCCAGTATAACTTCCCACAAGCCTTTATATGGATAATACCCTGATATATTATTAATTATTATTAATTTGGACAATTATATTAATTAGATATCTAAAGAAACTACTCTTACATATATATATATATATATATATACTTTTTTACTTACTTGTCCATATTTGTTTCCTCGAAAGAGATACACCAAAGTGAACGTAAACCAAATGACAACCAACATGCCAACCTTCACCCATGGAATTTTGTCCTCCTCCTCAACAACAACTTCTTCAATTTCACTACTCAAAAGAAGAGGCTCCCCATTACTTCCCCTCAAGCTCCCTTTCCTTTGCGTCTCCTTCTTCCAACACGATACCCCCGAGTTACACGTCTTGAGAGACGAAAAACCAAGAAAAACCGCAAAGAAAGTAGTAATAAGCCACTCGGGCAACACGCGATTGCAAATGACACCAATGCTCACTCCCAAAAGCATGCACGGCTCCGACAACAACGTGATGTCGTAATCGATCAACTTATGCTTCGCAAACATGTAACGAAAAACATTAGCAATGGAACCTCCGGTGACCATGAAGGCCGAGAAACTCGAAGCCGTTCTTAGGTCTACACCCGCGACTATTGTTAGAATCGGTATGAACAGGCCACCACCCCCGGTTCCCCCTGCGCTGGAAATTGCAGCCGCGGTGAAGGTGAGAATTCCGGCTAGGAGAATTTTCAGATTGTTGATCATGACTACTTATTAATTATACTATGTTGAATTAATGAGATATATAGCTAGAAATGGTATGGTAGACTAGGCATGTACTTTTATATATATTGGTGAAATATGTGAGGGCACGAATAATGTTTACTTTGCAAATTAAATTAATTGTATTTTTTTTTTTTTTTCTTCCTTTTGAATTAGTATAGTATAGTGTGTAATTAGTCTTCTTGTGCATAGTTGCCAGCTTTATAGATAAGGGAAAGGGCGCGCTACATTCAGTTTGTATTAATTGGTCATTTGAATATGACATGTAAATTGTTTGATAGAGTACTGTGTTATGAAAGATATATATATATATATCTTATACAATTGGGAATTAAAAAAGTACTACATTATAATATAATATAATAGGGTTGTCAAACTTCCATCGATCATAAATTCAGAAATTTTACTACAAAATTAAATGAGTAATTGATTCAGCTACTCTGAAAGGAAAAGGGCATAGGCCTATGGCCCATTGTATTAATTGTACAAAAGTGAAAATGATATATAACTCTTTACTTTTTAAGTGGGCCGTCAAGATTCAGAACCGAAATACAATTCAAAAACATTAGAAAGTTGAGATTGAAAATGTTTATTTTGAACTTTTAAATCTTATTTATATATGGGCCTAAGCGTGCAATAATGTTCAAAAACCCTGAATTCTGGATCGGAAGGCAAATAAGCCCATTAAACAATGTCCCCTGTAAATATACCACGATCGAAGGCTGACAAAAGCCGAACAAATTAAATTGATTATATTAAATTCTGAATATCGCAAAATAAGATTGAAATAGTAAATTGAACTAAATTTGGATATGTATGAAGATAGTCAATCACATGATTCACATATACAACCAAGATCAAATTGTTCCAGTATCTCATGGGCCACCTTAATTCTATATAGACAAGAATATATCGCACAGTATTTTTTGCCTGTTTGATTGAATGTGGCCTTATAGTATGCACGTTTTCTCTTATTTCACCAGACATTAATCATACTATTATATAATTATATTTTGAGGAATCTTGTAACAGGTTCCATTCATATTTACATAAACCACACAGATTTGATCCACACCAATACAAATAACGAATACAGATTTTTTTCATTTTTAGTTCTTTCAATAATTCTGCATACCAAAATTATGCACAACGTTACTGCACTTCCCCGTACAACTGCTACAAGACAAAATTGTTTGAACAAAGACAAATGGATCTATTTACATTAAAAGACTTAAATACAAAGACATCCTGTTCACAAAAATAAAATAAAAATCTCGATAATTACAAAAAAACAAAAAAAAAAAAAATAATGAAAACAAGGGAAATGAATATGGGGACGATTTCCCCCCGCTTCCTCTTTTTTTCTTTTTTTTTCCCTTTTCCCTATTTCCCCCCTTATTTTATTATCTACGATTTATTTCTTCTACTTTGGATAAATATGAATTGGTAGTCCTCCTTTTGGCACAGGAAATGGGACATATTGTATTGCATCCTCCTCCCCTATGACTTTCCATCTGATCACCAAATTAAACATAAAAAGATAAACAATTAATTAATTATATGTTGTTGGCTCTTAAAAAGTGACAAAAAAAAAAAAAGAAGAAAAGAAAAATTGGGTGTATACAATGGACCTGTAAAGTAAATGTAGATAGAGTTGTTTTTGTTGACAATAGCTAGTGAATTGCTCATAATTTTCCCCTATTTTTAAAAGATTCTCTATATACCAAAATTTAGAGTCACAAATGTTTTGTCAAGTGAAGCTTCTGGGGACCACTTAATTCTAAAGGAACAAAATAAATGGTCCAAACTTTAGACCCAGAAAATCCCTTCCCATATAGGAGTAATTAATTAACAACTTACAGTAAATATTTGTGTGTCAGTGTGTACGTGTATATATTTCTATTTTATATCTTGCTATTAATTACTTGATGCCAAATATGTATAAGAATTTCATACTCTGTACATCCATCAAATAAAGGCACGGTGATTCCTTTATTTAAACAAAAACGGCAGAAAATTGTAGACATTAGACAAAATGTATTGTTAAAAGAACAAAAGATATGCTTGGGCTCAACTCCCCTCTTTAGTTTTATATTAATAATTAATTTACTAATAATTTCGATTCGATATAATATTTGATTTAATAATGTATTCACCATCTCAAAAAAAAAAAAAAGATATGCGACTATTTTCTTAAATTAAAATAATAAACATATGAAAATTGTGACATTTAGATATTAATTAGATGGATGTAAATTAAGTACCTATAAGTGGTAGTGAAATGGTGTAGGAATATGAGCATCTCAAGCTTAGCAAGTTCACTTCCTGGACATGAATGGGCCCCGCTACCGAATGGCATGTATGTGTTGGGCCTCGGAGGGACCTGCACCCATCGAACAACATCTTCGTAAATATATAAAAATTAATATGTGCATAAAAAAAAAATGACAATGACATATATACTTTTTTCATATCATATTTTCATTTTCGAATATTCCGAAAATAATAATCATCTTCCCAATCACTGTCTTGTATAACGTAAAGAAGTTAGAATACTATTTCCTTCCATTGTGAAGATACAATAAATTGGTACGTCCAAAACTATTCCTTTCAATTGCAAACGAAAGTAATGAAATAAATTAAGAAGCCGCAAATTAATAAATGTAAATTTACTATGAAGAGACCAAATTCTAAGTCTCATCACAATGTACAAAATTAGTAAAGAATAGCTAACATATATATGATGTAATATATATATATATATATATATATATATATATATATATATATATATATATATATATCAATGTTAAGATTGCCACAAATGAAGGAAAATTCAATAATTATGCAGGAAAGGGATAGTAGGTGCCTAGTTAGTTAGTACCTAGATAATAAAAACATGGACAACCTAGATTATATTTCCATCACAAAATGTTAAATCAAATATTGTCCCACCTCAAAGAATATAATATACATGTAGTACTCATAAGTCATGATCATGTACTTATATGTTATGATAGAAGAGTTTAAATCAAAGGATTGTTATTGATCGATCATTAATTTTTCAACAAAAAAAAAAAAAAAAAAAGAAAGAAAGAAAGAAAGAAAAGAAGAAATAATCTATCGCTAATTATTAATATTGGAATAAAAATATTGAATAATAAATTAATTACCTCAAATCTTGAAGGGTCAAATTTGTGCGGTTGAGGGAAGAAATCTGCAGAGTGGTGAATGGTTCTAAAGAGAGGCAGAACCTTCCAACCTTTGGGGATAACATAACCTTGGAATTCAACATCTTCAACTGCTTCTCTAAATGTAAATGATAGAATGCTAGCACTCCTTAATGTTTCTTGTATCACCTAATATAATTAATTAATTAATTAACGCTAATGTTAATATATATATAAGATAATAATAATAATAAATTGATTAATTAAAATCTAGAGTATTAAGAATTTAGAGTACCCGGGTAGTGAGAGACATATGTCGGGTGTCCTCCCACGTGAGTCCTCGATTGTCTTCTACTTGTAGTTTACGTTGAATATCTTCTTGCTCCCTCTGCATTATACATTAATGCACTTCATATATTAATTATTGGTTATATATATATATGTTAAAACTAATTAAAAACTATTATTAAAATTATAGCTGAATCCCGACTAGCTTACCAAATTTGAAAGAAAAATGGTACTATATATGAATGTTTTATGAATATTGATTGATCAATCTCCTAGCTAGAAATTACATAATCCAGCCCCAGTTTATTATAATTGAATAATATTATTTTGAGAAGAGTGACTAATTACGTAGAATACTATGTGTAGTAATGGATCAAAGTTTTCTTTTTCTAATTAGTGCCTTTTCTAAGCTTCATATATAATTGTTACAATAATGAGTTAGGCAAATCTAATAATAAAATATTTAGTATATTACTAATATGTAGAAAATTTAATAGTCCATAATAATTTAAAAAAAAAAAAAACTTTATAGTAATCTAAGTTGTCACTATTAACAATTAATGACACGTACATATGTAATGACAGTTCGCCAATTAATAGCACAAAAGATTGACACAATTATTAAATGATAATATTGTGTTTTCATATTTTTGCAAGTAAAATCATCAATCAATTCTAGTGCAAAATTATAATGCGACAAATATAGGTTATTGTCATTAATATTTAACTAATAACAAGTTAATAATATATATTATGCCGCTTTATTGTAGGTAGTTGTGACGATGGAATGATACATACATGAATCAAATTAGTTAAATTTGGATTGGAATGGAATTTTCTATTTATAGATTGCTAAATAATATATTTATACATACCGTGACAGCTTGCAATACATGGACATTGTCATGCAGGTATTTAAGCACCCACGTCAGGACGCTTGCTGTCGTATCATGAGCTGCAAAAATGACTCCTATTATATTATCAGCTATTTGAGAATCACTTAAATTATTTTTCTGATTCAGCTTCTGCTTTTCAGCTTTCATCATAATTTCAAGCAATCCTCCTCCTCCTCCTCCTCCATCTTCCCTACTTTCTCTTCTCTTCTCAATCAATTTCCTCAACCTTTCAGTCAACAGCTTCCTTGCCTGCACTTACAAATATACATATCCTTGATCATCAATTTTATTGAAATTATATATATTGGTATCAATTTCTTAGCAGCATGCATGAATTGGATATAAATTAAGATTTTTTTAGACGAGTTAGGCCCAATCAAATGAGGTGGTGGATTTAGCTCAATTCATTGACACGTGTTCAGATTGTGTACTCGAAGACAAAAACGTTAGAGATTTTTAGTTCGGATTGACGTGGGGTCTTTACATGAACTCTAATTCACTAATTCAACCACTTTCACCATCATCACAAAAAAAAAAAAAAAAAAAAAAAAAAATGTACAAATATTTCTTGAAAAGGATTACCTTCATTGCTTTACGATATGGAGTTCCCGGAAAATCCAATGGCATTGAGTTGTACCCTTTCTCTAACCTTTGGTACAAACATTTGATTCCTTCTGTTTCTATTTCCTTTTTGTGGCCAAATGCAGAAATCATCGCCACATCAAAAGCATACTGAAAAATTAAAAAAAAAAAAAAAGAAATAATTAAACAGTCAGCCTAATTAATTAATTAACTTCACAGCATAATATATATGTATATTAACTATATATGTCTGGGAATTTTGATTACATTTTTCATCTCTTGTAAAGTGTGGACTTGATTGCAATTTTCCCAGTTGGGAAGAAATTCAAGAACAATTTTTTCAATAGCGGTGACGGATGCTTTAATAGCAGATGGTGAAAAGGAGGCTTGAATCAATTTCTTGAGGGTGAAATGGTAATCTCCTTGGTGAAAAAAAATAGCCTCGGGTCCTATTATTTTCTCTTTACTTGGTGGATATGTTGGCTTGAATAAATGAGATTTAGTCACCAAAACAATCTTTGCTGCTTCTGGGCTTGAAATCATCACACATGGACATCCCAATATATGGCTCTTGAATATGTCACCATACCTATATATATATATATACTTAAAAATTAAATAACCAATTTAAAAAATCACAACAATTGTATAACTTTTATGTATTACACACAACCAAATAATTAAGAGTATTTATTAGCGTCGACATAAACAGGACATAGGTACGTAACTATATATATATGTTGTCGTTTAAATATATGTTCGATCTATTTATGTCGTTGCTAGCTAGCTGATGTCTAGTGATTGTGAAATGGTCTAATTCCTTACTTATATATATATGTACCTTTTACGCCTAATGTTGAAGAAGGTGTTGGGGTTTTGAGTGTAGAGCTTGAGTGTTTCGCCAACATAAGGCCAGCCCATGGAACCGGGAGGAAGGCGGCGTTTGGGGGAGGCGCCACCCCATTGCCTCCGGCGTAGAACAAGAAAGAAATAGTAGCCAAGCAAGAAAGAAAATATTATGGTATAAATAGTCGGTGGTGAGGAGGAGATTAATATTGATGGGATTTGCATAAATTGCATTTGCATGGTGGAGGTGGAGGTGGCACAAGATAAAATTAATAGGCAACTGGTCTACATATATCATATATGTGTCTTGCCATTGTGGTTCTACGGGTTTATATATATATAGTCTTTCCGCCAGTGGGGGAGGGGTCTATTCATGATGACTTGGCATTACATCCAACCAATAGGCACCACGTGTTTTTTTTTTTTTTGTGAAGATTATAAATTGACGACGGACGGACACATATGACATTAGCTAGGTTAAATAAATATTCATTTTCCCTATCTAAATATCTTCAGTTGAGTAGGCAGAAATTTATGTGATTTAAAATAAATTTTAGAACCAAATGATGAGCTGGTGAAAACTAGATCCGACGGATATATTTCGATTGACAATAGATTGGCAATTTTTCGTTGCGGTTAATTCTACAAATAATTTTTTAAATCATACTGAACTAGTTGGTCAGTCGATATAAATAACAATTGAATTTGTGGACCAGAGAATCGGATTGATCAATATTCCAATCACTTTAATTTGTAATTTGCATTATAGAAACTAGACATATATAGATGTGTACGTTTTGATCCAACCATTTTAGGATCGACTTTGTGACCTCTTCTGCAAACCAAAATATTTTGATGACACTTATATATGGGCCTGTTTGTTTAATGTTTGGAAAATTATTTTGAGAGAGTAATGAAGATTTGTGAAATAATCTCGATTTGTATAATGTTATTTGTTTGGGTTTTGAGAGAGTGGTTTGAGAAATAAAATAGTTGTAGGTATTTTTTTGAAAGAATTATGTCGTGGGTATAAGATGTGTAAGACTTTATGTCAAATCATGTTTGTTGTGAGATAAATTGTGTAAGAGATATGCTACTTTATGTCAAATCACAGTAGAGTTTGTATAAGTTTTATTTAAAGATAAGAAAATAGTTGTTTGTTTGGATTTTGAGAGAGTAGTTTGAGAAAATTGAGAGATGAAAAATTTATTTCAGAAAATAGAAAACATGTTTGTTTGGCATTTCCCAAACACGACAATTTTTTGGAAAACGCCAAACAAACTTTTTATTTTATTTTGTCCTATATGTTGTCCAAAGTCATTATTATTTTAATTTCAATTTCGCCCTCACATGTGAGTATAGTTTAAACTTTTTACTGTCCAACTAAGACCATCTCCAAGAGACCATGTATAACTCAAATTTTAAAAATAAATATAAGTTGTGGCAAAAATTGAGCTCCAAGAGAGCTCTTATATTTTAAGATCTACAAAAAATTATAAGTTTGGCCTTTTAAATAAAAGAGGCCAAAGTTAAATTTTAAAAGTTCTTCTTTCATTGAAAGTACAAAACTTTTGAATTTTTGTACTTTTCCCATAGGAAATTAAAAATGTTTTAAGAGTAATTCATATTATTTTTTCAAATAATAATATTATAATTTTATGTTACTTTTACGAAATATTTAATTTAAATTCATAGAACACGATAATTTAAATTAAATTATTAATATCTTATTATTATATTAAATAAATAAATATTATATATATATATATATATATATATATATATATATATATATATATATATATATATATATATATATATATATATATATATATATATATCTCACTATTATTTATATTTGAATCATAATTAAAAATACTTTATTCAATATTATCTAGATGTTGGAGTGAAATCATGGTGTTGTTCAAAAGTAGAATCCTAAAATATAAAATAGCTGTTGGAGTGCAGAGTAAAAAGTGGAAATGTAACGCTATTCACTCCTTAAAATTTAAGATAAGAGGTCAGCATTTAAGAGGGTTGTTGGAGATTGCCTAAGTATTTCTACCTTTTATGGTATTAGGCATAGACCTGGTCTATGGGATTTTTATAGACCTTGTGGTAGTAAATACACCACATCATACATTTTGAGAGCATGACATCATCAAAATGTATGATGTGGTGCATTTACAATCACAATGTCTATGAAAAGCTCATAGACCAGGTCTATACAAGAATTTTCCTTAGAAAAGTGTACGTACATTGTACTTGTCTAGAAATTAATTACATAAATAAATTTCGTTAGTTATAGTAAAATTAATTTTATCATGTCACAGTATAAAACAAATTAATAACTAATATTCAATTTAATTAAATTTAAAATTATTATTTTGAAAAAACAATAACTTTATATTATTCTGAGTAAATATAAATTGATGATTGGTTTGTTCATAAGATCATGTAAAAAAATTCTTAAATAAGATCATAATAAAATCAATTAGTTCATTCCATTATAGTAGTTTCAGTAAAAAAATATTATTTAAGAGCACTATTTATTTGTTTTAATTTGAAATAATATCATGTCATTTGAAATACATTTGTTTACATACATATGCCCTTTTTCACGGGTTTAACCGGTCTTTTTATCGATTTCGTTCATTTTGCATCGATTTAATATATTAATTCTAACAATTACCCGTTCTTTTATCGGTTTAACCTACTTTCATTATTTTTTCCACTTTTTATCGATTTGTTATATTTTTTCGGTTTAAACAATTTTCTACAAGTTTCACCTTTTTTTATTTTTACAAATTTCACTCGTTTTCACCTATTTCACACGTTTTTCCACGGATTTACATATTTTTTTCACCAATTCACCTCATATTAATTTCATTGATTTCACATTTCTTTTACCAACTTTACTTTTGTTCCATGATTCATTGATTTCACCATTTTTTAACGATTTCATCATTTGTTCACTTATTTCACTGGTCTTATCCGATTTTCAAGAATTTCATCCAAAGTTTTTCGGTTACATGTGTATTTATCGATTTCACATGCGCCTTTTTAATCGGTTTCACTCGTTATCACCAACTTTAACAATATTCACCAATTTCACCCAAATTTGTATCATTTTTCACACGTTTTAACCGACTTTTATTGATTTCATCAGCTTTTAATAACCGCTTTCGTCTGTTTTCCATGAAAAGAACTCCATTAAAATTCGAGTATCACCTATTTCATCATTTTTTTCACGAAGTTCAACCGAATTTTCATCGATTTCACAAATATATTTTTTTACTGATTTCACACGTTTTGCCATCAACTTTACCAGTATTTATATTCGAGGTTATGCATATCTTGATATTCTTGAATATTATTTATATTTTGCTTCTATAGTCAAAGAAAAATTACATACTTAGACAAGTCATAAGCATTTTTCGTTCTTTGATAGATAAAATGCGGATAATTTTTAACTACTATTTTTTTTTCTTTAACAAAATGATGTTTGAGAAAATTTGATTTTAATTTTTTATTTTAACAAAATGTAGGACTTATAGTTGTGCTAAATCTTCCAAGGATGAAAACAATATAGTTCTTTTTACTTAAAAAGTGCATTGTTGTTAAATTATATTAATTTTACATATCTATTTTAGGAGCTATTTAAAATAGAAGTGTTTTTTTTTTTTTTTTGTTATTATTCTTTATGGCTCATTTTTATGTGTTATAAAATAAGAAGAATGAAATTTTTAAAATTTGATGTAAGAGATAAGTTTATGTAGGAAATAAATATAATAAGACTCCATATTTAATTATACATCTTCATCTAGTTTTCTTATTTTAATTTATTGAAATGTTCATATTGAAATAGATTTTTTTTTTCCAATCTATTTTTTCTTATCTTAATTACTATTTTTTAAATAGATGTACATTAGTCTTGGGTTCCATAACAAAGAAATTGGCGTTGTTTTCCCAATAAAAAATGGGGACTTTCCATTCATGGCAGAAAGGTGAACAATCATTTAGAGCTTTAAAATGTCAAAAATACATTGTATCGTCTTTAAGCAATGATGCAAAATAGTCTTTTGAAAGAACTCGTAAAAAAGAGATGAAAAATGGAATTCGAAGATGTTATCATTTCTTATTCTCCGCTCTGTATATATATTAATTGTTCTTTCCCATTCATTCAACTAGAACGCACCTCAATCGATTTACGTAATAATATACAGTAGTAGGGTAATTATTTAGTCAAAAATTAACATTTGACGAATCCATGTGAGTGCACATGGCTCCCTCAAGCCTCCGCCGCCGCCACCCACTACCGCCACTTCCGTACCACCAGACACTTGTCCGCACCACCAATTAAAGTCGGTAAAATTTAATTACTATATCCTACATTTTTATTTATTTAAATGTTGATCATTCATATATCATATGCATATGCCCGCAGAAATTCAGTTCTTGCACGTCTGTCTTAATTCCCCATACATGATTATCTGAACACGCGGACTCTCCCCATTGGCTCACTTAACTTATCTCCTCCCTTGAAGCTGCTGCGCGCCATTATTGTTGCTTCTAGAGATAGAGCTTAATAATATTCGTGCTAATTAAATTAATTATAAAAGCAAAATATCCTAAAGTTGATCATGTATATATATACATATATATAGTATTAAAAAATTTATAACTTGCTTAATTTGAATTCTCTTGATATTTTCATTTTATTTAATAGATTTGTACATGTGGGTGGACGAGTTTGTATTATAAAATTATTTTATGTCTTGAAATATCTTCACTTAGACTTAATTAGGTGTGATTATTAAGTTGATTTTTAGGATAACTTTTCCGTATTAAATTAATGTATCATAGCATCTATGTCATGATATTCTCTTACTTCATTATACAATTATGATGTCGATAAACTCTTCCCTGAAATTAGGAATTTATCTAGTGATAAGTAATTAACATATTAGTAGTATATATTTCTTGTTCATATAACTTCTCGTGTTAGCTAGTACTGTTGTGCTATCTGAGAAAAAAAAAAAAAAAAACATATTATTTATTCCAAACGGAATTTCTATATTGAAAATGTATATAATTCAGTTATCATCTCAAAATGATTAAAGTGATAAAATAAAGACGAAGATAATATGTTAGAGTTTACTGGGTTTTTTTGCACTTTGCAGCCTCGAAATATTTGAAATAGGCACTTTACACTCCTGAAATTTAGATTTAGTACTTTGCATCTTCTAAATATGAAAAATGCAGTACTTTGCACCCTCTTGTATTTTCAGGCAAAAACTCAAGGGCGAATTGATAATTCAATTATAAATATTTGGCACTTTGCACCCCCAAAATGTGAGAAATTGGCACTTTGCACTCTCAAAATAAAAATTTGCACTTATCACCCTCGAATTAAGAACAAATCAGCAACTTGCACCCCCGAAACACATAATTAACACTTAACCAAATTAAAAAAACTCAAATCCCTCATTTTTTCCGGCAAAGTTGACCATCGGGGTGAAAAAAATATAAGGCAAAATAGGTAAATTTCCGATCCGATTGAACTACCTACATTTATATACATATATACAAATTAAATACCATGAATATGGATTAATTACATCATATAGCAAATTAACAAGTCATGAATTATAGGCTGTACAAATTAAACATGTTATGCACACCAATTGAATGAATAAAAATTGGTAAGTTCAACTTATGCCTTAGATTTTTTTCACCCCGACGGTCAACTATGCCGGAGAAAATGAGGGGTTTGAGTTTTTTTTTTTTTTTTTAAATTTATGGGTGTTAAGTGTTAATTTTATGTTTCGGGGGTGCAAGTTGCTGATTTATTCTTAATTCGAGGGTGATAAGCGCTAATTTTATTTTGGGATGCAAAGTGCAAAAAATTTATAATTGAATTACCTATTTTGTCCTTGAATTTTTGCTTGAAAATAAAATAGGGTGCAAAGTGCTGTATTTTTCATATTTGAGGGTGCAAAATGTTAAATCTAGATTTCGAGGGTGCAAAGTACCTATTTCCCATGTTTCGGGGATGCAAAGTGCAAAAAACCCGAGTTTAATTACTAGCAAAATGCAAATAATTAGTTGTTCTTCGATTATTACATAATTAATAAAATATTAGTTTGAATTCCATTGGGTTGCCGTGTCCATTTCTTAATAAATAAATATATATATAGATTTACACTAAAAAAGTTACTCCAAAAATAAATGATATTCGAGATCTAAGTTTTCGAATTTCAATGTCTTAAAATTCACCATCCATATTAATGAAATTGACACAATTCATGTGAAAGAAATTTAATATGGTATCAATCAGAATACAAAATTAAGATAAATAAACTATCAAGACTAGTATTAAAGTAATAAATACCCACATTAGTGGAGTCAAAGCCAAGACCTTAGTAATTAGTCCACCGATTATCAACTCAATTTACCATGTGCAGAAGGATCCAATACGCCTTTGCTATATATGTATCTTTAATTTCTGGTTAGCATTAATGGAATCATAAAGCTAGAGAGGTGGACTTCATGCCTAATAAGATCTTAATTAAAGATACATTATAGCATTAATTTCTAGAAGCTGAATTAATGTAAAATCTCTAATTAACTGTTCAATATCTATATTAATAATATTTGGTCTACAATTCGATGCTGATCACAATCTTTTTTTATAGTGGAATTCAAAGATAAGTTTGCAGTTAAAAAATCTAGCCAATAAAGGGAGACTTAAATAAACAAAATCTAAATGACACGTGTCAAATTAGGAATTTGGTTCTGAGGATCAATATTATTGGTCGGTGATAGGAAAACAGTGTTAAAAAATAACAATAATAGGATTGAGCGGATCGAGTTGGATTTGAGTGTATCAAATGTTGGGGGTACATATTGATTTAGGAAAATAATTGTTAATTTGGAATTGGGTTCGATATTGTGGGTTGTGTCCAAAAATGATTGGTCATTGAAAGTAAGTATTATGATTGTGTTGTATTTAAACTATCAAAAAAAAAAAAAAAAAATGATTGTGTTGTATTTATTTGAGTAGTTGAAAGTTTAATCATGGATCAAAATTTTCATCTTTTCCATCGAAAATATCGAAAAGTTTCCGTTTTTTAATTAGGCGAACGAAAATAAGATGTAATTCCGAAACTATTTATTTTTCTTAAACTATGTTATTTTCCTAAATTTAGTAATTTTTTTTATAACTTTTCCTTAGTGTTTCCGAAATATTTTCGAATAGTCTCGAAAAGTATCCAATATTTGACTGACCGAAACATACATTTGAACCGAAATTTTGATCCATGAGTTTAATATTAAAATTAAATGGATATATAATACTTGCACCAGCTAGGTAGCTTCGTTTCACTCTTTGTTTCATTAACGGCAGGGAATGTGTTAGTTAGTACGTATATTGAAACAATATGGAAGATATCTGTCATTTCAGCTACATTGATATATCTCAGGGCAAATTTAAAATTTTAATGTCAACCCATATTAATGGGGTTAAATTTGTTTCTGCTTCTGCAATATGTATTTCTCTTTTTTTTTTTTTTCAGAAAACTCGTATGCAAATTCATTAAATAGGAATATCATCAATTAATTACAAAATCATGTATTTCTCTCGTGTTAATTAGTGCTTTTTAATATTAATAATAATATATTGACATATATGGATGTGTGATTTTTTAGAACTTATGTTAATTAACTTTGATGATGAGTTAATTAAGTACACTACTTATAACTAGGATAAAGATTAATCAGCATAAATCAATAATTTTACATGGACACAGAAAGGCTGTTTAATTTGTGGTGCGAGGTGTCAGTACGTAAGATATACATATATATATACATATATATATATATATATATATTTAGTTGGCTCTTGGTGAATTGGTTGAATTATTATTTGCAAATTGGATGTATATATCCACAAACATTGGAAATGTGTCTATGATTGATTATAAAGTGAAAAGATTCAAAACCTCCTGGCCCATGACAGTTGAATCAGATATGGGTAGTTGCTAAATTAAGCAATCTTTCATTCTGACAAAGATGTAAGTTTCAAAGTTTATAGTTATCCTCAATATCTATATGTTTAGGGTGTGTTTGCAATCTCTATTAAAAAAGTTGAAATTGGAGATTGTGAGTTAAGTTCAAAATAATCACTTATAAAAATAAGTTGGGAGTGTTTGCAAATTCACTATAAATGAGACTTAAAGCACTTTGAGTAGTGTTTGAGACACAAGATATGTGTTCAACTTATTTTTATGATTTTCTATGAAATGTCTTATTTACCCTCATTAACGTAACAACTTTTGCCTTATTTAAAAATCTTATACGTATATAATTATATGTACTAAAAATTCGATATTTACACTATATCTAGATTATTATTTTGCTATATGTTTCTAGCACACTTCAAGATTAACAAGAAAACTTGTTAATGTCAATTAAAAAGTTATTGTTGTACATTAAAAAGAAAAGTAGTGAGAAAGAAGATGTTTTATTATGTTATAAAATGGCCAGGGCTATTTCAGAATATTGAATAATTTATGAGGACAAATTTGTCTCAAACTTTAGAAATCAGCTTTTTATTAATTACGAATGTGCCATCCAACTGGAGAAGTTGCTCAAGCCATGCTTCTAGCTTATGAGGTCAAACCAACTTATTTTATGAAAAGCTTAAGCAAAAGCTATTTTTACAAATACCTAATCACAATTTTCGAGGAGAGAAAAGCTCAGAATCTGTTTGGAGTAGAGGTTGCAAACACACCCTTAGTATAGAATTTTATTCATCACAAATTATACACTACTACATTTTGCAAAGTAATCAAGCATCCAGTAAACTACTACATTTTTAATTAATTTATAGTAATTTATAACTGATGTAAATAAGTGGGAAGTACCAAAAGTATAATTCTTTTAGTAACTTTTTTTTATCGTATTTAAATACATACGGATGAATTAGCAGGGTTTTAAAAAGTTTTCTTTCCAAAACAAAGAGTTTAATGATTTTCAAGATGAACTGAGGCTTTTTACATTTAATTTGGGAAGATCCAAACAGTCCTTTTAATTATGGGAAAAAAAAGCACCCTACTGATCCGTATTTAGGAAAATCTGCGCAAAACTCCCTTGTATTATTATTATTTGCTATTGCAATAAATCCTCTTGTAGAAAAAGCAACCTACTCATTCCTGTTTTGGGAAACTTGCGCAAAACTCCCTTGTATTATTATTATTGCAAGAAATCCTTTTGTATTTAATTATCAAATCTTGCAAGGAATCCCTTTTCCGTAAAAAAATGGATGTGTTCACCAGCGTGTGTTGCGAACTAAATAAGGGTTCTATGCAAATTAAGGACAACACAAGGGTTTTTTTTTTTGCATAATAAAAATAGGTGATAGAAGTTTTGTGCAGATTAAACATGATTCTTTGCCTAATAAAAATAAGATTAAAGTGAGAATTTGTGTTTGTATATGAAGGTTAATATATAAATATCAAATTTTATTAACGTTCTCAACAATCTACCGTTATAGGGGAAAGTCTGTAATTTGGCAAAATACAAGGAGATTACTTACAATAAAAATAATATAGGGAATTTTGCACAAGTTTCCCAAAACACAAGAGAGGGGGTGCATTTTTTCCTTTAATTCTTGGACCACAATTATTCTTCATTTTAAGGATTGTGTTCTTCAGAGAATTGTTGGGCCTCTAATTTGTTCAGCTACCATCTCATATTTATGTGGGTTTTATTTTAGACCGTCAAATTATAAGTATGATTTCTTTTTTTTTTTTTTTTAGAAACATAAGTATGATTTCATAGAGATACAATTTGGTGTGTGAACACTGCTTAACAACATATATTTATATTCTAGGGACAAATTTTCTACTTATCTTTTACGTGATCTTTTATTTAGATCAAAAGATATACTCTCTCCATCTAATTTATTTTGCTTCCTTGGTACAGTTAACTGGTCAACATGATTAAATTTATTAAAATTAAAATAAATAATGTAAATAATATATTTTACTAATAAGTTGATAATATCATATAATACCATATATATTAATATTTAAAAGGTTTAATACACAATAAATGTGAATAATATAATATATAAATCACTTAAAAATTAAAAAGTTTGAATGAATATTATAATAAATGGAGCAAAATTAATGAAACGAGTGAAGTATTAGATGCATGGTCCAATTGTAGAATGACTCATCTATGTGTTAACCTACAATGCTTGTAAGAAAAAGTCATAGGGCATGTTGTGTTGATACTACCAAAATTGTACAAGTATTCGACTTTTCCAAATTTAGGAGACAATCCAAATTCAGTTCAAAAAAAGTTTTAGGAAAGTCCTAGAAAGTGTTACAACATGCACCGTCATGAATGACTCGTGATGTATACCTTTTACTTTTATGTTTGTAATATAACTCAAATTAATTAGATTGAAGTTGTGAGGATGACGTTAGGAAAAGATGACCTACTTATAATCAAAATAACATCTTCTCTGGTAATAAAGAAATGAGAGCAGAGTCCCTTAGGACCTAATAGGGGGTATTAGGTCATATTATATGAGCTAATATAACGTTTGTGGAAGCTCTTAAAAGCACTTATAGACATTCATTGTGATTTTTAAAGTGTTTGGCCCCAATTATAGAAACTATTTTTAGTCAATCGTGATTTTAATGATGTTTGACCCTCACTATCATAATCAATTTTGGGATTTACAGAAGCTAAAAATTAACTTATTTTAGAAGTAACTAAAGTGTTACTTTTGCAAAATCTATTATCCAAAAATAATTATTTTTAATTGAATATTATCATAATCAATTATTGCCAAAATTCATTTTAGTAAAATTAATTCTTCTATAATTAATTTTCGAATCGCTAGGCCAAACTCACCCTAAGTTACCCTAAGTTAGGCTTGATATTTGATTACCTTTGGAAGATATAAAAAGTATACATAAAATCAATAAAAGAATAAAAAAAAGAGAAAACAAAACTTTAAACGAAATATTAGGTTTATTGGAAACTGGAAAGTCTTGCATTACTTGTTTTTAAAATACTGTTGGTGTGATAGTAAATAGTAATGAATGAGATAAAAAGCGACATTTTTCGTGGATAACGTAGCTCCGTTAATAAGCCCACGTCGTGTTTCAACCTGCAAGGCCACTGCCATCTGGGCCGTAACTTTCAAATTAGTGAGCCTAGACCTAGTGGGTTGCTATCATACTTAAAGGGCCTTATATTTAGTTACAGAATATTTATGATTGTGACCCATGGAAAATATGAATCTATTTCTAATCTGATTTTGATATGACTTTATTCAAATTTATTAGTATGATACTTATATGATTAACTATTTGATGAATTTTGATACGATCTGTAATTTGACATTACAGTAAATAACAATCTAGGATAATTCGATTCACTTAAGATCTGAATCTTGATAACAAATAAAAAATTATAGGTATACGTAATATCTTATTTTAATAAGTTAAGTTAATAAGGTTTTACCAATACTTTACCAAGAGATCAATTAATAATTTCATGGTCATATTTTTGTGCATACTTTGACCTAACAATATGAATTTATTTCGATACTTTCATATCAATACCATCATTTTCTAATGATATGAATTTATATTTCATCACTGTTGGAAATGATATCATAACTATGCTTGAAATAATTTAAAATGATAGTTTCCATTACTTTATCATAAAGCAAAAACTTTCAAATTCAAATTATTCTCAATCAAATTAAACCATGAATAAATCAAGTGATTTGCTGGAAAGTGAATAAGCATCTTTTGCTGCCAATGATTATAAATGAACTTTATATTTTGTAATAATTTTGAATTTAAAAATTGCAAGAAGGTATGTATTGAAAGAGTTTGAAGTTTGACTAGTAGTTGGACTGCGTTTGTACATTGTATAGCCCACATATTTACATGTGGGCTTCCAAATGCTTATATTCTCAATTCACATGCCCGACACTTCGTCAAAAAATAAAACGTGCCATCAAAATAGTAAATACCATTGCTATATATATGTAATGTAATTAGAAATTTCCTCCCCTAAATCTAACTTAGAGGTAATCAAGTAGTATTTAAGGACGACAAATTGGGTAAATGCTTGAAGTTTGATTCAGTCTTACATCAAACTTTTTTGGTGTAATGAAAGATTACGTACATTTGTGTGCAAGTTGGAAAAGGATTAGGTTATATATATTTGAGTTTGATAGTTCAAATTTTTTTTCTTAATAGCTTTAACGTTAACTTATCATGACCTTTGAACTTTTGACAAATGGGGCCTTAAGTATTTTAAAACTTGACAACAAGTCATTCGTGTTGGTGTTTCCATCCATTTTTGTCCTCACTAAAGGTCTGAATTACCTATATTTAATATTAGAGCTTAGTTGATTAACAAATCATTTGATTTTTTTTAAAGTTTTCGTTAATATTATGAGCATTTAAAAAAAAAAAAAAAACAAGTCGTAGAGCTATTATAAGTTGCATTGTTTTAGCATGACATGAAGCTCCATTCCCACGCTCTAATCAACCAATTTCAGTTAACTTTGAAATATCCAATGTCTTCTTAATTTAAACACCGGTCCATCCACCCAAAAAAAAAAACCAACTTTAAATCACCCAAATAAGTCATTTTTTCTCAATTTTATAATATTCCTATTTTTACCCCAAAGATAAGTACATTAATAAAAGTAAAAAAACTTTTCAAATGTTAGGGATCTTATTGCCATTAGTATAAAGTCAAAAGGAGATCGATGCATTTCACCCATAATTTAGGCCATGAAGTGACGTATCAAGTTTTATTTCTTTTTTATATCAAGAACCAATGATGCATGTTAGGTTAAATGTGAAATCAATAAATGTTGCATCAGTTATTCAGTAATATCCAACATAACATTTACATCAGTGATCTTTGTTTCGTTAAATTTGAGTTGATAGTTGACTGGTCAAATTTGAATTTTCAAACGTACTGCTGCCGATTGGTCAAATGATTCCTCAAGAATCGACCAATAAAATATGTAGTATTATAATTTAATCAATTAAAGCAACCAAAATGGTAGTGTGAACAAATCAAACCATACAAATGGAAATGATAATTACATCACTTTTTATATATATTATATACCAGTTTAGCAAAGTCAAATAGTAACATAAATTTGATAAAAAATTATCAAATATGATTGATTTTCTTTATGGTGAGGTTTCATGATAAAGAGATCATGGGTTTAACTCTCATTAATGTGAGAATTTTATCTAGTTTAATATACTAGTATCAATGTAATTTATTCGATTCAATACAGTATTATATAAAAAAAAAAAAAATTGATGCAAAGGACCGAATGTACACACTAATTTAACGTGCACCGACCAGTACAGCAGGGCTTCAACATAATTTCAATATTAATACATTTCAACTGTACTGTCCAAAACAACTCCTTGTTTACATAATAATAATTACATGTGAATGCTAAATTTCCCACTTAAACAAACTGGATAACATTAATTTATTAATATTATTGTACAAAAATATGGCCGTTGCATGGAACACTATACACAGGAGGATCAGCATCTATCTAGCTCCATGGAATCGAGGACTCTATTTCTGGTTAGCAAAATTAAAACACTTTTTTTAAAAATAAAAAAATGACAGTGGAAAAATTAACTAATGAAGCCGAATAAGCAATTACACACTATATAAAGTTGATGTTTTATTAATCAACAGGTAAGTTTAATTATGTCATTGCTATACGTTGTAAAAACAAAATGAATATAATTTTTCATTTAAATTAATAGAAAAGTAATTTGTGCTATTCACTCAAATGCAAAATGAAAATTTGTGACAATTTTATTACGCCTAGAGTGTAATTTATTTTATGCACAAATTAAAAAACTTTAATAGATTTAAATTTATTCATTTAAAATTAAGTTTCCATGCATGAGTAAGAAAACAAATTTTAAGGGGCAGCATAAAATATGTAGGATCCTATGGAAAAACAAGATCCACCGTAGAATTTCCCTTGAAACATTAGTAAATAAGTTTAGGTGGATCTGATGCAAGCATCCACATGCAATGTTGCACAACAGCAATCATCAACCTCAATCGGGTTCAATCACAAGACAAGTGCAACATTAAAAACTGTTTTTCAATCACGAGACTTATGCAATACACATACAACTGGGGACGTGTTATCAAATCAAAGGGTACAAAATTTGTCCATTTCAACATTGAGCACCCACTACTTAATTTAAGCCCCACCAAGCATA
Source organism: Penstemon barbatus (assembly GCA_003313485.2). Classification (NCBI taxonomy): domain Eukaryota; kingdom Viridiplantae; phylum Streptophyta; class Magnoliopsida; order Lamiales; family Plantaginaceae; genus Penstemon; species Penstemon barbatus. Next base: position 7,036,697 of record CM064877.1, read on the forward strand.
AATCAGTAATTGATCGATATTAATTCAGCACCACACCTTCTCACAACGTACCCCGCCCTCTGCTCTAGATAGCTATGTCCACAAATTAAAAAATCATCAAACACACACATACACATAGATAGAGATCTAGTAGCTAGCTAGGTAGGTAGGTAATTACATGGATGAAGAATGGAAACTCTCAAGGAGCATGTCGCAGAAGAGTAGTAGTAAGTCTTCTTCGAAGAAGAACCCATTATTCAATCTATCAAGGAGTTGTTCACAGAAGAGTTTTGGTACTACTAGTACTACTAGTTCAACCAAATCATCATCTTCATATCTTTCAAGAAATTCATCACAAAGGTGTACTAGTTCTAGTTCGGGATCAGAATCCATCGGTCGCAAATGCAGTAATTTGGCCAAGGAACAGAAGGCCAAATTCTACATTGTTAAGAGATGCATTACTATGCTTGTTTCTTGGAAGAAAAATAATGGAGATGATCATTCTTAAATACGTACGTACGTACTATTCAATTCGATCATCAACTGCATGCTGTCTAGCTAGCTAGGTAATTCGATTCTCCATCATATGAACTGTAGCTACTAGTTAATTAATTAGTTGATTAATTTAATTTCTTCTACATGTGCGCGCGCGCGACATGGATATATATATATATATAATTATATATATGTACAATTCATCTTAATTAATTAGTTTGCTTAATTAATTTGTGAGTTGTGACGTCTACCTACAAATTAAATTTAGTTTTCCTGCCATCCCATATCGAAATTAGAGTTTTTTCTTTCTTTTTTTTAGTGATAAAATGCAAATAATTATATAATGTTCAACTAACAATTATACAATGAATACATACACACACATCGATCAGGTGGGACTCGAACCCTCTTGGCCTAATGATTAGCTAGGTGAATTACTGCTCATTTTATTATATACATTATTGCAAATCAAATGGTCAACTAGCTAGACTGAGAGTTGTATGAAGTACTTTAATAATGTGATTAGGATTTCATTAATTACATCATTGATCAGCTAGGGGTACAATATATTAATGTTATAGGCCAACTCGATCGATCTGCCTAAGAATTTTCCAATATGAACTGATCCTGACGTACTGTAATGTCCAAGCATATAACAGATCGATGAGGTAAAGATTCCTTTTTCGCAGAATATATTAACGATGAAATCTTCACAAGTACTGATCATGACAATATATCATGATACTAACTCGATCGACCCCCTTCCGATTTTTTCTTTTCTTTTTAAGGTTATGCTTTCCGAAAAAGTGTAATGTTTTACACATTAATTTTTCAAACTATATAATTAATTATACTTCTATATGGTCAAGTAGTTACTTGTACAAAATTCGATATCTTACTTCTAATAGCACATCGTGATCTGATATATAATAACCATGCTAATCATTTCCGTGTAGGACTGCTTTAGTACTTTAATTAAAACCGATATAAGATCCATTTAATATATATATATATATATATATTGACGATTAGCTAGGTTAGTTCGTGCTAATTAAAGGTGGCAATCGGACAGGTTATAAGATTAAAAATGAGTCACGTCAAAAATGGGTTTGGTCGGGTCTATCTACCCATTTATGTTTACTAGTGTTTCATATTTTACTAATTCAAAATTAAGAAAAGCCCACCATATTTTATAAGTAAATAATATCTAAATATTACTAAATGAGATTAGGTTAAATAATTTTAATTGTCTGAGGATTTTTCTATTGAAATTTAAATATAATTAATATTGTTTTGAGTGAAGATTAAATCAGTTTACCTAAGTGAGTAGTTTTACATTAGACCCATTCTCACATGGCTCATGAACTCATTTTTTGTCAATTAAATTTAACTTAACCCATCAACAATTTTATATAAAAAAATATGAGTTGGGTAATTGGGCCGATTAGGCCAACCCAGTGCTCATGCCCTATATCTATTGCCACCAGGAGTACTTTGTGCTAAATTATATGGAGCAAGATTATTACAATGATTACATGCATGTATGTAATATGATATTGTGATGTCAAAAATGGGTTGCAACTCCAACCTGAATCTTTGGACCTAATTCTACACATCTAATTTTCTTTGTACATTTGCTGTTGGGCTGGATTGGATATCAGTTTGATTTGCAAGAACAATGCACATATATAGGTCCATTGTGTGGCAAACCTTATATGGTTGAATTTTAGACTGCTGGTGATTAATTAAACTTAAACATATCAATAATTTATTTTTTGAAATAATCGACTATATATATATATGGTTGGTGATGTTTCATTCCTTCTGAATTATTTAGTGTAACATTTTCTATTATTTTTTTTTTAGATTTTGTGACGGTTTTTATATATTGTAGTATTTAGATATTCGGTACAATGTAACACACCATTTTTCTGCAATAAGTTACCGTCGATATTCAGTCAATTAGATGCATGCGAGTTACCACAGCATCATGCACAAATCAAATATAATTAATATATCTTCAATTGAATTTGACATGCACAAGGAAAGGAAGGTATTCGAGAAAACTTAAAAGAGAAAAGAGCCTTATAGGATCGGAGTTAGAAAATTCTGCAGAGACCGATTCGAATTCGTGTAAACTAATATTTATATATATACTGCCTGCTCAATTGAAAAGAAAAATTAAAAAAAAAAAAAAATTATAAGGAACATTTGAGGAAGTTTTAAGGACTAGTTGTTTTGTTGCCCTTTCTTGCAAAAAGCAACTGCTTTGCTATAAAGTTGGTCAGTTAAAGTATGCAACAGGTCAGGAGGAAAAGAACTGCAGAATATATATATATATATATATAAAGTAAAAAGTAGTATATAAACATTGCTAATCGAGGACTATCGATTTCATGTGTTATGACTCATTAAGCAATTATCAGCATGCATGATTAATGTTTTGGTATTATAATGTTATACACTCTAACCTTATGTATTCAGGCTCAATACCTCCACACATGTTATTTCTTTAAAAATTAAACAAATAACCTTATCAATATGTAATTGATTTATACGAATTACTCAATATAATACGGTGAATTCAAATTAAAATTCATGTAGAGAAAAAATTCCAATTAAACTATGGGGAAACTAAAATTAAAAAAAGCTTAACATTTGTTAAAGTTTTGAAACTAGTTACTTTAACCTTTAGCTATCCTTTTCCTGCCAAAAGCAACTAATTGCTAGTGGTGAAGGAAAGCAAAGGCTGGTCAGCTAAAATTAAAAGTGCTTTTTTTTTTTAATAATTAAAATAAAAATTGCTTTTATGCATCGTAAAGTCGTTGCGTTATTTAAAAGGGTTGCATTATTTAAAAGGGTGATTTACGACTAGAGTCTCTGAGGTTTAGTCGTCTTACAAGATATTTCCTGACGTTTTAAAAATTACAAGGAGACCTCCTCTAGTTTAGATTATGTATCAATACACCCCTACAACTTCTACAATCCTACAACTTGGGAACATATTTACAAAAAAAAATACATATAGAGAATAATATCCTTGTAATTTTTTAAACGACATGAATTTTTTTGTAATTACAATAAAACCTAAGGGAGATTGAGAGTAAATCACCCTAATTAAAACATAAACCTCCCAAAACCCAAATACTTTTCAATCATGTGACATCATACATACTTAAATCATCATTACTTTTACTTACTTGACCTAAGAATTTACTATGGTAAATAATTTAAATATTAAGTCAATGAGGTCGTAGCCTAGTGGTAATCACCTGCAAATCTAAGTTTTCATAATCAATAAGTATTAAGTTCAAATTTCATGAATGTGAGTATTTCTCTAGTTCATTACTAATTTATTGCAGTTGTTTATTATTTATAATTCGTTATACTTTGACAGTCTTTAAAATAATTAATGATGAATGTATTCTAAAAAAGGAAATTAAATTATGAAAAATTCTTATGCGCCTTAATTTGGTTAATAGAAATTAGTAAGTTGAGTCCCATGAATAAAAAGATATTTTGTGCAACCATCCCATTTGATAATGAGTTTTCTTAAGTTATAAGAAAAGGAATAACGATATAATTTTCACATTTTATAATCAAACAAAGAGTAAATTGACATTAACTATCAGTACACCCTAAAAAGCTAACACGATATCAATTTTTCTTAGGGATTTTTGCACGTCACCCTCCAGTTTTTTTCAATTTTTGCACTTTTCCCCCCGAAATGCCTTAAATGTGACCGTGTCCTCTGCTTTTATGTATGTTTGTGCACTTACCCCCCGAAACGTCTTAAATATGACCGTGCCCCCTGCTTTTATGTATGTTTGTGCACTTACCCCCCTCCATACCTAATTCCGCCAGATTTTCCACCGGAACTAAAGCACCTGCAAAGTACACAAAATTTAAGAGGGCAAAAGGGTAATATTACCAGCGGTTTGGCAATATTCCATATCCAGTTCTAATTCTTAAGTGACTTGATTTTTCGGTGTATATAATGAAGGGGTCTCCATAAAAAAGGAATAAGAAAGCAACAAGAAATGTTGGTATTGATTTCTCTAAATCATGAGTTTTGTGTGAGAGAGAGACGATATGAATTTGTTAAATTGTTCATGATTCACTCAATTTCAGTAAATGGAGGAGAAATTGAGCCTAATTGATATAAACCCTAATTTATTTTCTTAATTTCAATTCACGTTTTTAACTGATGTTTTGATTTTGTGGGAAATAAGGATAATTTACCCTTTTGCGCCCTCTTAAATTTTGAGTGCTTTGCAGGTGCTTTTGTTCCGGTAAAAAATCTGGTCGGAATTTGGTATGGGGGGTAAGTGCACAAACATACATAAAAGCAGGGGGCACGATCACATTTAAGGCGTTTCGGGGGGAAAGTACGAAAATTGAAAAAAACTGGGGGGGTGACGTGCAAAAATCCCTTTTTCTTAAGTTGTAAGAAAAGGAATATCGTCCCAATTTTCACACTTCATTATCAGAAAAAGACTAAATTCACTTCAACAATCCTACACTGTAGATGGGCAAAATTATCCTTCCCAACGTACACATAAGTTAAAACATTAATGAAAGTTTAATAGTTATAAAAGAATATAATTCGATATATACAAATAGTACCCCATATAACAAGAGAAACCTAAATTATGATTTGAAGAATTTCATCCTTCGTTTTTGGTGGAAGAGAAGATTTTACAAGAGCACTTACAAACAAATTAAATTAAAATTCTAAAGTAGAAACAGTACTTTAAAAATAAAACTTGATTGACCATTTTGCCATCCACCCCATCTCATTGCTGCACAGGAACCAAATCTCTACTCCTATTCCTCCTCAACACGTACCTACCAAAAAACGAATGACCCGAACCCGTCTCCGAAATACTCTCGCTCCGCCTAACTACTGATCCACCAGACCCCGAACCGGGCCTACCAACCCTCCTGAAAATCGAACCCAAATTCCCTAAAAACCTTCTCAATGCACCACCACCACCCCTCCGCCGCCTAACCCACGGCCCCCACTCATTTCCCGTCCCCACGCCGCCGCTAAAACTTAAACCACCGTCCACTTCCGAAAATACCCCCGGCATTTGCGACTCCCCGTTACCAACAAATCTCCCCAAAGCAAAACCACCACCAGGCAATCTCCATATCGTCAGCCCCACAGCCTCGGGTCGACCCGGCACAACATCCGGGTCATCGGTAGGCAACTCGTGTCGGCAAACCGGGCACGAGCTGTGTAGATTCAACCACGGGAGTATGCAATCCGTGTGGTATATGTGCTTGCAGGGCATTTCTCTAGCCTCGGATCCAAGGGTAAAAGCGTCTTTACACACCGCGCAGTGCGACTCCAATTCCACGTGTCCGGTCTCGATTTGCACCGTGGGCAAAGACGCGACGGCGTGTTTGCTAGCCGGCGGGTTCTCGGGCCGGGCCCAAAGGTTAAACCCGATCTGTGAAAGCCGGTCGAGCATAAGCTCAAATCCGGATCCCAGTAATGATTCGGACATAGTTGGAGGTAGCTGCCGGAGCCCCGACCCGGCTCCATCGTCGTAGTAGAGCTCGTAGCTTCTAGATGGGGATTGTTCCTGCGGGGTGCGTAGGACTACAAGCGGGTTGAAGGAGGATCCGTTACGGCGGCGGCGGGTGCTGAAGCCAGTACGTGGGGAATCGAATCGGATTGGAGGTTCGGGAGAGAAATCAGTCGGGTCGACGGCCTGAATGAATCCACCGTCGCAGTTAGGACAGACAAGTTCATCGTCTTCACAAGGGACGGTGACGGTTCTGGTGCACTGGTAGCACCAATACGACGCCGTTGGTGAAGGTGAAGACATTGAAATCGACCTAGGGAACTCAATCAGATCCATTGGAGAATATAATAAAATGTTGAATTGTTTTCTGGAAGAGAAAATGAATTTTGCAAGCGGTATTTTAGTTTATTTATATATTTAAGGTTTGACAGAGACAATACCGAAAAAGTTCGTAACACGCTTATTTCTGAAAATTGGAATATTTATTTGTACCTTGGTTAAATGAATAACTCATCACGCGTGATGACTGATGATAATAAGTGAATAAACGGCTGTTGATGAGTTAACTTAACGGCGTCATTGGCTGGATAAGCGATATTATATTTTGTACAAAAAGTGACATATTGATGAAGACAATAAAAATGTCTATCAATTGAAATTCACTCAATATATACTTTTAATCTTTATAAGCGTGTGATAGAGGTATGAGAAAAGAAAAGTCTATATAAGCACACTTAAAGCTTGACTCGAAAATGACAACTATTTGTAATAGAATAAAATAATCTTTTTTGTGACTTTTTCATTTAATTTTTTTTAGCTATACTGTAAATATTGCAAAATAATTTTTCTTATTGTTTTCTTATACTCGTAGTTTCATTCCATTTTGGTGTTGCGATTGATGTTTTTTGAATAGGGTATATGTCAAATGTTAATGATATACTAGTTTTAATTACATATGAAGAAACTATTAGAATTCACCACATGGATTGGGCTAAGTCCACTTACTTGATTTGGGCCTAACTCAACTTCAAAAGCTAGCTTGTAAGGTGAGGATTGTCCAATGCCTTATAAGGTGGACTTAACTATTGTTTTCAACCAATGTGGGACAATTAGTCTCAATACTCCCCCTTCACGTGTGGGCGGGCAGAATGTGTGGGTGAAACAAGCCCAACACGTGACATATGAAAGCCCAACCTTGTGAATTTGCGACATGTGGGTGAAGATCCAACACATGAATAATGACACTCCGGGCCTTTGTTAACCGGAGGAATAATGACACTCCAAGTCTTGAATAACTGGAGGAATAATGACAACTCAGGCCTTTTGTTATCTGGGTGAAGTGTGTTGGTAGATAATGAAGTCCATCATGCGAACAAGGAGGAGCCCATCACGGAAGGAGGCGGCCCACTTTAACCTGGGGCTCTGATACCATATTAGAATTCACCACATGGATTGGGCTAAGTCCACTTACTTGACTTGGGCCTAACTCAACCTCAAAAGCTTGGGCTAAGTCCACTTACTTGACTTGGGCCTAACTCAACCTCAAAAGCTAGCTTGTAAGGTGAGGATTGTCCAATGCCTTATAAGGTGGACTTAACTATTGTTTTTAACCAATGTGGGACAATTAGTCTCAATAGAAACACAGAGTGACTAAGTTTAGTTGTTCATAAACTAAAATTGATACTTTCATAAATTAACCATTTTTATAATTTTATAGATTTAAGCATAACCAACAATTGAAAATATTCAAAAAGCAATTATTGAAAATGTTAAAAGAAGAAGAGTTATGATTTTAGTATAAAATAACTTGTTTGGCAAAGTTGGCTATCTATCGTTGGATATTAAAAGTTTAAAGAATTTGATGAAATAAAAAAGACTAGATCTTTGTGGACAATTATGAATGAAAATTTTTGTGAGTTTTAATTAAAAAATACAATGGCATGAGTTTATCTTAAAAATGTAGTAAAATTGAAAATGAAGAAGTAACGCCGTTAGAGGTGTTCTGCAAATGGACTGGTCAAATTCTTAATACTTAACTAGCAAGTTGATTACTACTTTGTTAACAAGGTTAATTAATGAGGGGCAGGGTCAATTAAGTAAATTAAGGTCACAAATCGAGCCATAGCCATAGGGGGGGAAAGCCGGCTGGCATATTGATGGGAAATCGTGTTGACTTATTAATTTATTACTTTTTTTTTAATATATTGGATTTGAATTATGGATTAATGTATCACTGTAAATCAACATTAATTTAAGGTGAGTTTGGTCCAATGGTTGGAAATTCCTAAAATCACTTATAGATTTCTATTGTAATTTTTGAAGTGTTTTGTCTCGATTATAAAAATAACTTCTGCTTAATCGTGATTTTCATGGTGTTTGACCCCCAATATCATAATCACTTTTGGGATCTCCAGAAACAAAAAATCAACATATTTTAAAAGCTACTAAAGTGTTACTTTTACAAAAGCTATTATACAAAAGCGATTATTCTATAATTAATTTTTATTATAATCAATTATTACCAAATCAATTGTAATAAAATTAATTTTCCTATAATTACTTCTCATATCGCTAGATCAAACTCATCCTTACTCTAAAATCATAATCACATTCTCTCTATTTTACTGTGTACAAATCCGTAGCGAATATGGACATCAATTTAAACTATTTTCTTTTTTTAATAAGAACATTGTATGATCACTAACTCTTATATATAAGCACCGTCCAAATTAAGTTATTTGGTAATAAGTTTATACCTCTAGATCTGTACATATTAATTATCAAAAAAAAAAAAAAAAAGATCTGTACATATTATTTAGGCAAAAAAAATATCTGTACATATTATAACAAGCCGTTTATACTATATTGTGGTTTGGGCTTTAAGAGTAAGAGCCTTGTGCATAAATGATATTTGAGCTTTGTTTGTAATCTAAGAAATTTAATGTACCTCATCTAACAATTTAATAAATCCAGCTAATCACTATTTATGTCGAAAATAATCTTATATCTACCTATAATTAATTGTAATTGGTGTATAACTTTATATATTGGATAATAAAATTGATCCATGTTATTATATTTACCGTGTGAAATTCATTTTCTAAATTTTATTAAAAAAAATAGCTAACTTAATTGGTATTAATAGTTTAACAAGAATATTAAAATAATGAAGATAAATTGAAGTAAAGTTAGTGGGCCATAAAAATGAATCCATTTTTTGAGTATGTGTGGTTGTCTTCAAGCTTTCAGAGCTGAGAAAATTTGATGATTTTGGGCTTAGTTTTTATGTGTGATAAATAAAAGGGCCCAATCATTTTAAGTCTAATTTTAATAAACTGACAAACATAATATCATCTTGATTTTGTCCACTTTAATATGATTTTTGTAGGGGTATAAATTCGGAGTATTGATTCGATTATAAAGATCAATAATCTGATGCAATTGTGAATTTAGATCAATTCAATTCATTAAAAATCTTTATTCAATAATAAATAAAATAAAAAAATTTAGATATATATATACATTCTTTTTAGATAAGTAATTTTACCACCAGTTTAAAAAATATTACTTATTAATTCATTCATACTCTTATTTTACGCATAATTTAAACTAACAATATTAATTAATTTTAAACAATTATTTTCTACAAAAAAAAGAAGAAAATGTAGTTTCATAGGAAAATATAAAAGGCTGCTTAGGGAAAATAGTTTCTTCAGTGGAATTTCTTTTCACTGCTTTGCTTTTCTTTTTTCAAATATTCATAGATATTTTTTTTTTTTTTTTGAGATAAAATATTCATAGATTAAGCAACTAGGTTAATATTTATGATTTCTTATTAATTATTTGTTGGACTTCACGTTTTTTTTACAATTATTTTGAGGCCAACTATTAAAGAAGCCTTTTTAATTAGCCTTTTCATTAATCTTACAATTACGATTGAAATTCTTTAACATATCTTCTTTATAAACAGAACTCAACACAAATCTCTTATAAGTTTGACCATTAAATACCCTTATGTATAGATTGCTATGTAATAATTTCAAGTTCTCGATAGTTTTTCCATTTGAAATGTTATTTGCAATAAATAGTGAAACAATCAAGTATCCTCGAGAGGGATGAAGTTAAGAATATCTTTGAAAAATCAATAAATCAAAAGTAAAAGTGAAGCAACCAAGGCTCAAACTCGAAGGATTAAGTTAAGAATGTCTTGGAAAATTAAAAAGTAAAATGTAATAGTGAATTAACCATGGGCTCAAATGTCAATTTATGGTGAGTCAAAAATAATTTTTTTTAAAGTAAAAAATAATACATCATTACATCAGAAAATATATTTAATTACTAGCAAAGTACAAAGAATATTAAACTAATTATATCATCTTCAACATAATTCTTAAATTCAGATTTATTATCTTAAAACTTAAGGAGTGAACAATGTTATACATTCCCACTTTTTACTCTGCACTCCAACAACTTGTTTATATTTTAAAATTCTACTTTTGAATAACCACAACACTTCACTCCAACAATTCATTTATATTTTTAACAAATTAGTTATAAGGATTATTTATATATAAATTATAATGAAATGTATTTAATATTTATTTATTTGATATAATAATAAAAATTAAATTTAAAAAAAAATTATTTTGAAAAAATAATATGAATTTAGATGAAATAAATCTGAACTATATTGAGGGATTCGTACAATATTTTTAATTAGAACTTACCTTAAATATTTTTGCAGCAAAGTACAAAATAATGTTGTACTTTGTTGCATAAATTAGAATATACATTTGGCTTTGGACTCTCAAATTTGAGAGTTCAACATTAAAAATTTAAATGGCCCTTAAATTATAACATGTCTCTTGGAGCACCATTTCTGTAAAAATATTATAACTTTTCTTATAATTTGATATATGAGACTCCCTTGGAGATGTCCTTAATAGTAATAGTTAAACTATAAAATTGGCCACATGTCTAGTGAATTTTCAAAGTCTTTGAGATCTCAGTTTTATAATCAGTATGAAGCCTATTCGACATGGAGTCAACAATTAGACTAAATGAAAAACAATAAAATTGATTGTGAGTGGTCTTTTGTACTCGAGTTATAGGTAGGAGAAAGCATAACATGCATCAATGATAATTGAAATAGTAGTTAATACTCCAAATGACATATATATATATAAAGTACTCAGTATTTTTTATGTTCTAAATGCCATATAAAACATGTGTTAAAACATACAAAACGTATGAGTTATGATGTTAAAATGTACATCCCAAAATAATATCAAAACATATATAATCATGATTTTCAAGTGCATACAATTTTGAGATAACCCCATATCGTATTAGATTTGGTAAAAAACAAAAAGTTATTTTGGTACGTAATACTAAATATTTCATGTTCTACTATATGTCAAGTTGTTCTCGGGAAGTTCTAAAATGAAAATAAGGAAAAATATTATGATCATGATCTAGTGTACATGTTTGATGAAAATCAAATATGAAAATATTGTCTAAGTACATAAGACTCCTCATACATAATTAATCAAATATAACTATACTTATTTCTTTGAAAGCCGATGAAAATTTGACACGATAAACTAAAAATAAATAACAACGAATATGTTTAGTTATATGATCTCAATTTATATTCAACTCAACTGATGTTTCTTCAAGCACATTTATTTATTAAAGAATTTTAAACTCAATAAGCTTTAACCAAATGATGCAGAGTAAGTACATGATTTTCAGAATCCGATATGCTCTGCCTAGAAAACTTGAATGTCCTGTGTTCCAAGACTGCAAAACAAAGGCTGCACAACGGGGTTGTGGTCGGTGGAATCTCCTCCGATGCTTAAGTCAATAAGAGTTGCAAATAACTTAAACAAAGACTACGCAAAGGAGAAAAGTAGGTTACGAATTTGTGTACTAGGATTTTTTTTGTCATATATAGAGCGAATTTATACACGTCAAAGACTCTAGAATGATCCATGTGGAAATAGGAAACTTCCATGCATGTAATAATCTTTCCATACATAAAGTTTCTTTATTTGGGTAGGCTCCCGGCTCCCAAGATTGCGATCCATGACTAGACTTCCCAGTCATGCGACCTCAGACCTTTCTCGCATTCTTATGTTTACTAAGTATTTTACATGTGGTATTATAATTTACTCTTTGTAATATTCTTCGTGCATTGTTTAAGAAAGCGTAATTAAATCAAGTTATATTATATGAAAATAAAAACAGAAATGAGGCAAAAGGATTTGTCTAAAAAAATAAAAAGAATGTAATTGATATATGATTGAATTTGATTTACATGTGAAATATTAAGACAAGATGATAATTTACTATGAAGCTCATTATTTAACTAAGCACGGCTAGGAACAAGAACTTAAGCTATTTGTGTACTAGGTTTTTTTTGTTAGAGTGAATTTATACACGTCAAAGACTCTAGAGTGGGAAGTAGGAAACTTCCATGCTTTTAATACTCTTTCCATACGGAAAGTTTCTTTATTTGGGTGGACTCTCAGCTCCCAAGATTGCGATCCACGCCTAGACTCGCCAGTCATGCAACCTCAGACCTTTCTCGCATTCTTATGTTTTCTGAGTATTTTACATGTGGTATTATAATTTTCTCTCTATAATATTTTTCGTGCATTGTTTAAGAAAGCGTAATTAAATCAAGTTATATTATACGAAAATAAAAACAGAAATGAGGCAAATGGATTTGTCTAAAAAAAAATAAAAAGAATGTAATTGATATATATGATAGAATTTGATTTACATTTGAAAGAATAAGACATGATGGTAATTTACTATGAAGCTCATTATTTAACTAAGCAAGGGTATGAAGAAGAACTTTTTTTTTTTTGATAATTCATATGAAGAAGAACTTAAGCTATGTACCCCTGCCCACTCACATCAAGGGGTAGCTTGGACTTTGTGACTTCTCTACTCCGAATCTAAATATTAAACGTGTCACCCACAGATTATATGCTTTTGGAACGCGAGGAAATTCATATATTTATTTATTTATTTATTACTTCCATTATCCATGCCTTAAGATTTTCTTTCTCTTTTTCTTACTATAAATATCATAAAATCACTAAACAATAGTAGTTTGTTATCCATCAATTAGCCCCCCCCCTGTTAATAAGGGAAAAATACCTTCTTTTCTTTTTAAATCGACACAATTAAACACTAAGAAAAATGAAATGCAAAACAAGAAAAACTTTTTTGTTGTAATAATATATATATATTTAAGTAATATTACTATTTATATTTATATAGTAAGTGCTAAAATAAATCAAGTCACTGTATTTAATCTCCCCAACCCTTCTCTGTGTGTATAGTAGTAGTTGAAAAACAAAACCCTAAAGGGTTCTTTGTAAGAACAATTCGCCGCCAGATTAATATGTTCTCCTATATAACGCGAAACCCTCTTTCTCATTAGTCCTCTTCTTCAAATACACCCTTACCCTATCTCACTTTAGAGCTAAGCTTAACATAATTTCTTTTTGTCTTGTTTTGACAAAACAGTATAATAGCTTATTTCTTCAAATTCAATGTGGAGGAACATGACCTTTTGCCAAGACTAAATTTTTTTGGTTTATGGTCCCTTAATCTATGTTCAAAGTTTGTCTTTCCATGTTTGATCATTGATGATTTGTTCATATTGAAGGACTGAGCTATCTTGAAGCTTTTTGGTCAAAGGCCAAATTTATTAGCTCTAAAACTTTGATTTTTGAATTTGTGCATATTGATTCTGTTTTGGTGTTGAGGTTTTTTTTTCCTAGGGTTGCTCGTGTTATTAGTTTGACCTTTTTGTTTTTTTGTGAATGAGCAAGTGAATACTTTTGGTTTTAATTTTGTGAAGAAAAAAATGTTGTCTGAACTGGGTAGGAGACCAATGATTGGAAACAATGAATTTGGAGATGAATTAGAAAAGGAGATAGGGCTTTTGCTCCGCGAACAGCGGAGGCAAGAGGGTGATGATCATGAAAAGGAGCTTAATTTGTATAGGAGTGGCTCTGCTCCACCTACTGTCGAGGGTTCTTTGAATGCAGTTGGTGGGTTGTTCAACCATGGAGTTGGTGGTGGTGCAATTGGCGGTGGAGGTGGCTCAGCTTTTGCCGAGTTTGCTAGAAATAAGAATGGCAACGGATTCTCGTCTGAGGAGGAGCTTAGGTCTGATCCTGCTTATTTATCTTACTATTACTCGAATGTGAATCTGAACCCGAGATTGCCACCTCCTCTGTTGTCTAGAGAGGATTGGCGATACGCGCAGAGGTTACAAGGTGGGAGTTCTGCGATTGGGGATAGGAGGAAAGTGAATAAGAATGAGAGTGGGAATGGGAATGGTGGGAGATCTATGTTCTCTAATCCACCTGGATTCAATTCAAAGAACCAAGAGAGTGAGAACGAGGACAAACTGCAGGGCTCTGTGGAGTGGGCTGGTGATGGGCTTATTGGCTTGCCTGGATTAGGACTAGGTAGTAAACAGAAGAGTCTTGCTGAGATATTTCAGGTGAGTAGTTTCATCGTTATGCCTTCTACTAAGTATGTTTGGTTGGTAATTGAATTTGATTTCCAGGATTAACTTGATCCCTAGTATGTTGAGGTCGGAATCTTTTTATGTGTTTTTTGTTGAGCTTTAAAATATATATATATATATATATATATATATATATATATATATATATATATATATATATATATTATGATGTGTTCATTTGCAATTTTGTGTTTGGCTTCTTTTTGGTTACAATGTCATTTGTTGCAATAATACACTTCATACTTTGGAGGAGCGTGGTCTGTTTTATCATGTACCTAAAGTTGTGTTTGAGCTTGGTTTTGTTTGGTTTTTAAACCACGAGCTAAGATGAGCGTTAATAACTTGATATTCTTAATTCTTTTATACTTTCAGCTTATCGAGTTGAGCATGTTTTATATGTCTAATGAACCGAAGTCTAACGAGCTTTAATCTAGCGAACTTGAGTCGAGTACTAGTAGTTCAGTTTGATTCTCATCCCTAGTTTTGTTGTGATGACTTAAAAGTTTGATTTGATAATCGCAGTTCCTATTCCTCCTCGTGGAGTGGATCATTTGACTTAGTTAGGAAGAGTGGAATTCTCATGTTCTTTGAGTGTATGCTTTCCTTGCTTATTGATTAGTTCTCGGTTGGCATGACAATGAAACCTCTCTGTTAAAATGGTGCATCTTGCATGGTTAGTGTGTGTGTATGCCTCAGAGTTAGACATACAATTATCGCCAATGTGTTTTGGTTCTTACTATCTACACAGCAGGAGTCTACTCCTAGCATGATTTAATTAATATAAGACCTTATACATGACCACATAATAGGTCTTTTGGCATTTTCCTACGTGGGACATAGAAATTCAAAATCTCTAAATGAATTACTTCTCAGCTTTTCAGATATATATTTTTAAAATATTCAACTTATTTGATAATATTGATGCAGGATGACTTGAACCGTTCTAATTCAGTCTCTAGACACCCTTCTCGCCCAGCTAGTAGAAATGCTTTTGACGAGAATCCCAGTACCATGGACTCAGCTGAGGCTGAGCTGGCACTTCTCCGTCGCGATTTGACTTCTCCAGACCCTATGCGCTCCACTTCTACTGCTCCTGGACCACCTGCATCATATTCCTATGCAGCTGCATTAGGTGCATCCTTATCAAGAACCTCGACTCCTGACCCTCAAAGAATTCCAAGAGCTCCTAGTCCTTGCATAACTCCTATTGGAGGGGGCAGGGTAGGAAATTCCGAAAAACGAAACCTTAACAGTCCTAACTCCTTCAATGCCCACACTAATGAATCTTCAGATATAGTAGCTGCTTTGTCAGGCATGAACCTTTCAAATGGGGTTGTAGATGAGGACAATCTTTTAAATAATCTTCAGGGTGGGCAGAATAGTGCAAAGCATCATCAAACTTACACAAAGAAACATGAACTTGGGCAGTTTAATACATCATATGTTCCCGACTCCAATGTAAACAATAATTATGGGTCAGATCTCAGTAATAATAACTCATACCTGAAAGGATCTTCTAACTCCTCAGTTAATGGTCCAAACAGCCTACTTCCTCAATACCATCAGCATTTGGGCAGTCCAAATTCGTCCTTTTCAAATTACGGATTAAGTGGATATCCTATGAGTCCAATATCCGGTCAACTTGGTGGATCCAATTTACCACCTTTGTTTGAGAATGCTGCTGCTTCTGCTATGGGTGTACCAGGAATGGACTCTAGAATGTTGGGTGGATCAAATCTTGGTACCGAACAAAACATCGGTAGAATGGGAAATCAGATGATGGGGGCACCGTTTGTTGACCCTTTATATCTGCAGTATATGAGGACTAATGAATATGCTGCAGCTCTTAATGATCCTTCAGTAGATTTGAACTACATTGGTAATTCGTACATGGACCTGCTTCAAAAAGCATATCTTGGCAATTTGTTATCTCCTCAAAAATCACAGTATGGTTATGGAAAAACGGGTGGTGGTTCGAGTCCTCATGGTTACTATGGGAATCCCTCGTTTGGTATTGGGTTGTCTTATCCTGGGAGTCCTTTGGCAAACCCTGTTATTCCAAATTCACCAGGTAGCCCTATGAGACATGGTGAGTTCAACATGAGATTTGCGCAAGGTGGGATGAGGAATGTAGGTGGAGGTGTCATGGGACCATGGCACTTGGATAACATGGACGCTAGTTTTGCTTCCTCTCTGTTGGAGGAGTTTAAGAGTAATAAAACTAAGTGTTTTGAACTAACTGAGATTGCTGGCCACGTAGTTGAGTTTAGGTACACGTTTCATGTCCCAAAATAATTTTTTTTATTCAAGACTACCTTCCTAAATAAAGGAATATTTTATCTTTGTGATTGAGTTAGGACTGATTTTTAAATCTTCACATCTTTGAATAGTGCGGATCAATATGGAAGCCGTTTTATCCAACAAAAGCTTGAGACTGCTACAACTGAAGAGAAGAACATAGTTTTCCAGGAAATATTTCCTCAAGCTCTTACTTTGATGACTGATGTGTTCGGCAATTATGTAATCCAGAAGGTACCCAAAATATATGTCCATTAATTCAGTTTTTTATTTATTTTTGAACTAATGATTTTTAACTCGAACATAATTTCGAGGTTTAGCACTGTGTTAGTCTGTGTCTTGTACTAATATATGTCTTTCCCAGTTTTTTGAACATGGCTTGGCGGCTCAAAGAAGAGAATTGGCTGAAAAACTTTTTGGACATGTACTTACCCTAAGCCTCCAAATGTACGGCTGTCGTGTGATACAGAAGGTAACATATTCTTTGGATCTAAATTTTTTCTTACAAGAAATGGATAGTTAGTTGCAAATAAATTTTGTTCACTATGAAGTGACGAACTTTATGTGATTATTCAGGCAATAGAAGTTGTTGACGTGGATCAAAAAATTAAAATGGTGGAAGAGCTAGATGGGAATATCATGCGTTGTGTACGTGATCAAAATGGAAATCATGTCATTCAGAAATGCATTGAATGTGTACCTGAAGAGCATATTCAGTTTATTGTGACAACTTTTTTCGATCAAGTTGTAACTCTCTCCACTCATCCTTATGGATGTCGCGTGATCCAGGTTGGAAACATGATCACTCTTATTTTTTTTTAATATTAATTAATTTAGTTTCAATAAATCTCAAATGTATTTTGATTTGGCAGCGAGTGCTTGAACACTGTGAGGATGAAAAAACACAGAGCAAAGTAATGGAGGAGATCCTTGGGTCTGTAAGCATGCTGGCTCAAGATCAGTATGGGAATTATGTTGTTCAGGTTTGTAGTGTCTTAAAAAGATTCTTCATGCTGACCTTGTAACTGTAATGAAGCTATTTGAGTAAAAACTGTAAAAATTGTGTGTGTGTGTATGTCAACATTATAGCACGTACTGGAGCATGGAAAGCCACACGAGAGAACTACCATTATTCAAGAATTAGCTGGAAAGATAGTTCAAATGAGCCAGCAGAAGTTTGCATCTAATGTGGTAGAGAAATGCTTAACTTTTGGTGACCCCACCCAACGTGGCATGTTGGTCAGTGAGATGCTTGGAACAACTGACGAGAACGAGCCTCTTCAGGTTTGCTACTGTTTTTTTAACTTACTAATCATTTATCTATTTATCATTATTCTTGCTATGTAATTTAAAATAAAACTTAGAATGGCCTAATTTATTAACTTTTTGACTTGGGAACCAGGCTATGATGAAAGATCAATTTGCAAATTATGTTGTACAGAAAGTACTTGAAACTTGTAGTGATCAGCAGCGTGAACTGATCATGTCACGGATTAAAGTTCATTTGAATGCACTGAAGAAGTACACTTATGGGAAGCATATAGTAGCTCGAGTAGAGAAACTTCTGGCCGCTGGGGGTAAGCAAATTACTTACATACTTCTGCTTTGAAATTAACTTTCGTATGAGCAATCTGATGTCATAACTTTGCTATCATTTGAACTCTTAAATAATCTCTTTCCCACTTGAGTACTGAAATAAATTCAACTTCTATTCGAAGGGAGGGTCTCATATCCTAGACAATAGTCGGTAATATTCTCTTAGGAGTCCTAGACGAAATTTAAAATCAGTGCCTTATGTCATAAAAAATGTGTCTTTTATCAAATTTTTCTTTTTCTTATGAATGCAATTCTATATTTTCATTTGCTAACAGTAAAGAATCTTATTCTATAAATAAATGTCGAGTTTACTTGTGAGTTATCGTAGATATTTAATTTATTTTTTCTACCAAATCATTTTCACTCCGAGGCCAATCTAATTAATAAATCCATATAGCATAGAGATAGATTTATAGTATTCATATAATGGATTTGTCATAACTGGTAAGATATCATCTGTGTATTTTAATTTCGTTTATGGGGAAAAGACTAAAATACCCTGATAATAATACAGCATTGGGGCCCATGCGCCGATTTTGTGTGTCTAAGCAATTTCTTCTCTTCACTCGAGTAGTCATCAATTTAACTTGTTTTATTTGTTTTTGCAGAAAGAAGAACTGCTGCTCAGTTGTCTTCCCCACATCCTGAGTAGATGGAAAGGAAGGTGTTATTGTACAGCTAACTGGAGGCTAGTTTGAGCTACCTCTCTTCGTCTTCATCTTTCTTCTCGTAATGTTGAATTGCAAATAATAATAAAAGTTCTGTGTTGGCCTGTACTAAAAACTGTACATTGTGTAGTTGTTAAGTCCTATTATTATACATAGAGAGATAGAGAGAGAGGGAGAGAGAGTTCTTCTTCTACTACTAGTAAGCTGAGGCTCAGCCCCTTGGAGCAAAGGGGAGAGCAAAAATGACAAATACATATATGCTATGCTGTGTAAAAAGGTGAGGTAGTTTTTTAATCATCGCGAGACTTGACTGTACAAATGAATATGCCATATGGAATTTCAGGAGAATGTTATTTATGTATTGGTGGTAATTTTAATAATTATCTTACTTTGGCCTACTGACTAGTAGTATATATCTGCTCATGTTTCAGTGTAATTTTTGTTTTATGATTTTGTGAGTCAGTGATTTAAATCCTTATTTGCCAATTTTTTTAGTGCATGTTCTGAGGGAGGTTATTTGTAAAGTTTGCAAACAAGGTTAATTATAAACAAAGATGTAGAGACTAAAGTGTGAATTACATTCACTTCCCCTATCCTTGAATGAACTATTTGCTTTACTAGAAATTAAAAACATCAGAGAAGATGATTGATTTGATTGTAGTAGAGAGACTAGTAGCTCAAAATCGAGGGAAATCACCAAAAACTGTCTGCATGATCTTTGGGATGCATTTGAAGAAGGTATTGGTAAGACCAAAAGAAAAGGGAATATTCTTGCATAGACCTGGTCTATGAGATTTTTATAGACCTTGTGGTGTTAAATAAGTCACATCATACATTTTGAAAGCATGACAACATCAAAATGTATGATGTGGCTTATTTACCACCACAAGGTCTATGAAAATCTCATAGACCAGGTCTATACAAGAATTTTCCAAAGAAAAGTGCATTTAACCTTTTGAACTCTCCTATCATTATTTAAGTAGCTAATAAAGATACATCATAATCAAAATTGAGTGTACATGCATGTCCGAAATTCTTTTAAATTCTGCTTCCCATTCACATTTCAATTGATTTCTTCTCTTCCATGACTTTTAGCATATAAATTAAGCCAAAGCAGCCATTGAACCATGGTATTTCTAATGATACAAGCCAAGAAATATTGAACATTTAATGAGAACAATTTGTACCAGCATCAAAATTGCAACACATTAATAGAAGGGGAATTACATTGCATTGCAATTCTCAATCTGTTTCATCAAAATCATCATCTTCTTCAATCTTCTGTCCAAACCCTTTAGGCCCAGCTCTAGCCCTAGCTCTAACTTTCCCCTTTTTCCCACTTTTCTTCTTCTTAGCAGCCTCTTCTTTCTCAAATTTCTCCCTTTCCCTCTTCTGCAAGAAGTCTGTCACAGCTATATAGATAACCTGAGAAGAAGAAAAAAAAAGTTCCAAATTTAATCACCACCCATTTCCCAAAATCAAAACTTTGATTCACTAACAACCATAATACATCAAATTAAAGTGAAAAGAGGGAAATAAAAAACTTACCCCTATGGTAAGAATGGTTAAACCAACAAAGGCAATTAAAAGAAGAGCTGATATAGCATTGGAAACAACATTATCGGTTGTGGAAACTATTTCTTGAGAAGTTTCAAGTGGGATTGCTTCTGAAATCAAGTAATTTCCAAGATTTGCAGAAAGTTTCCAGGTTTTGTAGGGTTTTGAAAGATTGAGGTAATGGGATCTTTCTATTGAATAATTAGTTGCAAGTAGAGGGGTATATGAATTCTTGAAGTGAAGGGATTTAGGGTTGAGAAATATAGAGAGAGGGTGAAGAGATAATAGTGCAGATGATGAAGCCATGTTTATAGCCTCTGGATTTTGATGCTTTTTCACATCCTTCTCTCTTTTGGGCAACTTGGAGTTAGATGGAAAATATTTTGTGGGACAATTTCTTAAATACCTATTTTTTATATTTCATTTTAATTTGTCAAATTGGAGAACAGTTTGGGCCTAACCCAGACCCACCATGTTTTCAAGCCCAACTATATAATTCAAGCTTCGGACATAGGATAGGACATATGGGAAATGCTAAAGTAAATTAGTTGAAAATTTTCTCTTTCGTTAGTCAATATATGAACCCGCAAATATTGGTCAAGAAAAAGACTAGCTGCTAGGGCTGTCAATGGGGCGGATTTCAATCCGGATCCGATCCGAATCCGGTCCGATTTATTAGGATAATTGTCCGATTAGTGATCCGACGGACCTGATCCGATTAAGAAGATCCGTAATCCGAATTATATGGAGCGAATATGGATATAGACTGATCCGATCCGTTACATATCCGTATCCGATATATATTACTATATGTTGTTTATATATTATGTATTTAAATAAAAATAAAAATAAAACTATCTATGTTCCACTAAAATCTTTTCCTATATTAAAAATAATTTTAAAAAGAAATGCATGAGAGATGTTGGTAGACTGACCAAATAACTAATTGGGTCTACAACATATTAATTTATACTATTTAATAAGAAAAATCAAACCATAACCATTCATCCTTCAATTTTTATCTTCTCTTCCATTTCTCAATATTGAGTTTTCTTCTTCTTTATTCCAGTTTATATCTTTTTTACTTATATTTTTTGTTTATTCTTTTGTTCTAATTTTTATCGTTTATATTTGTTCATCATATTCCATCTTCTACAATTTTTGGCAATAGTTTCGATGAAGTAAGTAAAATATTACATTTTTAATTCATGATGGTGGAATCTGCAAGTGATTTGAAGGAAAACGGGAAAAAAAAAAAAAAAAAAAAAATTAGCTTGCTAAATGGATCCGGATAATTTATCCGGATCCGAGATATCCGAGATATCCGTCGGATTCGGATCCGGTTGCTAATATTCCAGATCCGAGCGGATTCGGATCCGAATAGTAAAAATGGAAATCGGACTCGGATCCGGATCTGCCCTGATCCGGTCCGAGTCCGACCCATTGACAGCCCTACTAGCTGCTATACAATATGGAAAATACATATTTAACTAGGACTGTCAATAGGTCGGATTCTGGTCGGATCAGCTTCATCCAGATTCGGTTTCAGTTATATCGGATTGAATCCTATCGAATTTGGATCTTGCTCGAATTGTGCTCGAATTGAGATTTTTTGAATCCAACGGATCTTGATCGGATTTAGTTGGATATCGAATACCTTTCGGATTCAATAAATTTTCATTTAAAAAGTTAAATTAATATTTTTTTCTAGAACAAGTTTATTAGCTTTTCAATTTTATTTAATTTTAGCTCACACATTCAAAGTTTCTTTACTATATTCATATTTGTAGAATGAAAATATTGTTTTAAATAAATTTATAAATGAGTTATAAATTACTATTTTCTTAAATTGACGGTGAAATATTATTAATGATACTTACTTTTATAAAAAAATATATGCATATATATATATATATATATATCTTTCTTTTTATTTATTGTTAGATACGGATCTTTAACGGATCAGATCGACATAAATCCATATTCGCTCCATGAGTTTCGGATTATGGATCTTTATAATCGGATCAGGCCCATTGAATTTCTAATCGGACAATTATCCTAATAAATCGAACCGGATTCGGACGGATCCGGATTGAAATCCGCCCCATGACAGCCCTAATTTAACAATGTTGTGAGAAGTTTTCACAGATAATGTGTTCTGACGAGTCTTAAAAAAAATTAAATCAGATCTAAAATGTGAATATCCATAGAAAATAAAATACACACCATGCATTTGAAAGTTTTTAATGACAAATTTTAATCGACAAGGTATCAAAATTTGTGAAGTTTGATTTGTTGTAAACACTAACTCAATTGGCCATAGCTTTATTCTTTTATATATCAAATATAGTACAAACCAGATTTAAATTTAGTTACAAATTCGAGATTAAAGCACGATCTTGTTCAATTTGTTTGCACCCATAAATCCATAATCAATAACTCATTATAATTAAATTAATAGTTTAATATTTTTTTTTTGAGGGAATAGTTTAATACTCTTCTTGTCTTAATAATACTTTTGCGTCCTTTATTTTTTAAGCGGAGTTTTAGGTAATAATGAAAAGGTTGAATTTTTTTAGTGGATTTACATTTATATCCTAAAAGATGGTGATTTATGAATTAAGATTATTGTCAAATTATTATTTAATGTGGGAGAATAATCCTGAGAAAAAAATAATAATAATAATATACTTAATACTATTAATTTAGGACAATCCAAGGACAGGCTACTTGTAACTTGTAAGCAACTGTTCCTTGAAAAAGTAACGTATAATGTTGTAAACTTTGGTTTTTTTACATAGAATATTGGCCTCAACTACAAGCATCATCTAAAAATTAAGATTCTTGTTATATTTTATAAATGTAATGGCACGTTTAATGCTAATACTTGGTGGACCTACACAGGTGTCTAAATCTAAGCAGACTATTTAAATTAAAACTATATAGTCCTCATCAACTTTCAATTTGTAGTCTAATCCAACTATTTAATACTATATAAATTAACCTTTACCTCGTCATGATTTATAGTGATTAAACCATTAGTTGACTTATTGTCTCCTTCTACTAAAATTTATAGTAATATATACGTGAATGCAAACAAGTTGATGATTTAATCGTGAATCGAAAATCAATATCTAATAAAGTTCGACCACTGAACAGTCCAGAGTAGATTCTTGCTGCCTTAACTAAATGCATTTATTCATACAAATATTAGCTAGAGATTTATTTATTTATTTATTTATTGTTTCTAAATTAATATTGACGAGTAATACCATGTGCACATCAGTAATATACTAAAATGGTAAGAGATATAAAGGCCCAATTAACTCCAAGAAATCAAATAAATTCAATGTGTAAGCTAAAAAACTGGCGAAATATTTTCTCATTATTTTTTTTATTTTGAGTTTGAGTCATGGCTTGTGCAAATTTTGTACCGAGGGCAATTCAGAGAGATTACATTATGTTGACATAAATGAGAGATTTGTAACGTCTTTATCATTTAAGTCTTGTAATGTTAGTAACATCTTTATCATAAACTCTCGTAACGTATGTAATGTCTTTGTATTTATTACTTGTAATGTTTTTTCTAAAAGGACCATATATAGTACCCAAGTATGTACCTATATAAATAGGCCCCCCTATTCCAAACAGAAAGAACCAGTTTACTATTACAATTACAATACAATTTTTCTCTCGATATCTATGTGTAGACCCGATTTTATTATTGTGATCTTGTTATAGATTGAATGGCTTGTTCCACCTTAGCTCTGAACATTTTTATACAACATTATAATTGCCACCGTCTATGGGAACCCAATTGATCTGTATAGTTATCGTGAGAAACTTTTGAAAAAAGAAATGAAAAGGTTGCTCCACTGTAAATCCATTTATGCAAAGGAATCGGCAAAGTAAATGAAATGTGTGTTGTTGAAATTTTGTAATTAATCCAGCTACATTCCACAACCAAATTTGCAACCTACACTAGTCTTCTGAATCAAAACCAATTTGCAGAGCCATCATCCATGTCCCAATATACAAAAGAAACTGACATTTGATATCAAAATGTGCAGAAAAGATTGGGAATTTATTTTCCTTACTGAAAACAGAAAGTAACAGGACGTTTTTCATCATCAGTTTTAGGCCTGCAAAGCCCAGAACCGCCATCGTTTGCTATTTTTTTTTTTCAAATTCGACTGGGCCGTTCCAATCAAACGAAGCACCAAGGTACGGTGGCCCTCCCAGCAGCAGACGTGCAATTAACCACATGAGCAACCCAAGATTCGAATTAAAGACTCTAGGAAATTGCATAGTTGACCCAAAAAATCATCGAATTTCAATGACCTCCAGAAATTGGTGCAAAGTTGTCCCTGGAGTACCTCAAGATTGCAGAACTACACAAATGAGATAAATTTAAATTTTATATATTCCAATTAAAACTAATATTATATATGTACGGGCAAATCAAGTCAATAATAAATGAATATCTATAAACGGTAAACCGAGTCTCTTCGCGATAAAAAAGGGTATATTGATCATCCCTAAAAAAGTAAAGGGTAAATCGAACATTGCTCAACGATCAAAAAAGTAAATTGATCGTCCCTAAAAAGTGAAAGGTAAATCGATCAGTGCTCGACGATCAAAAAAGGGTAAACTGATCATCCCTAAAAACGTAAAGGATAAATCGATCATTGCTCAACGATAAAAAGAGGGGTAAATAGGTCGCCCGATCTCCAAACAGAAAAGACTCAATTCACTATTACAAAAACAATAGTACAATTTTTCTCCCGATATCTGTGTGCAGACTTTATTTTATTATTGTGATATTGTTATAGATCAAATGACTTGTCCAACCTTTGCCATGAACATTTTTATGCAACATCAAGTCCAAATAATTGAATATATTTAAATAATCTTATATTAATCAGTGAGTTTTTGTTATACCAATAACCGTTTATTTAAAAAATTCGTAACTTTATTGGTATTTTTGATAATTATGATATTTTTAATTGTCTTTCAATGGGGAAAAAAATACTCGGGGGTAAAATCTAATAGGGATTAGACGATTAGTGAAAGGCATGAATAATAAAATAAGACATACAACTCCTATTTGAAAAGGGTTTTGCTCGAATTCGTGGGTTTCTATTTCAAAGAAATAATTTTGGTGGTTTCGGTAAAACATTTGAAACTCCATTTTGCTAGGTTTTAAATGTTGAGTTTTGCGGTTTGAAAGAGTTGAAACTCTACTTAAATTAAGTTTGGATGTTGTGAAAAAAGGTAGGTGGTAAGTGTAAAATCAATATTTTTTTGTGAGGAAAAAAATAAGTGGTAGATGTCAACTCAAAGTTTTATAAATTTCAAGAATTTGGGCATGGATTTGTGAATAAGTTCATGATGAGTTTCACTCAATTTCGCAAGATCCGCGAGTCCCGTCCAGAACTCATCCAAAGTGTATTTCAGCACTTCTAAAAAAAAAAAATTTGAGATCAAGATAAAGTATAATTTATCATCGTTCAAACTTTGTGAATTGTCAATTTACAGAAATATCATTTTGGCATCAAATTTTAATATGAGTCTAAAAGTCAATTTACAGAAATATCATTTTTGGCATCAAATTTTCCAAGCACGAGTAGAAAATATAATAATCATATAGCTCCATGTGAATTGTGCATTTAATATAAAATATTCTATATATTTTCATAATTACAAACAAATAATAATTTTCAGATATCAATTTCGATAAAATTGCTACCTAAGGATTTGTTTCAAAATTCGAAGTTAGGTAAAATACATGCTATTAAAACCTTAAGAAATAAGGAAAAGTGATAAATGGACCTAATAACATAGAATATAATCATAGGGAAATTAACTTTGTGGATAAACTGACCAAGGATATTTGATGAGTTTGATTGTTAATGGAGATTCTAAAAACTCAAGGGATGTATTAATTTCCATTTTTAATAATTATCTTTAAAGGTACAAAAAATAGTTGTTATCATTAAAAGTCTCTGACCAGAGCAAGAGGCAGGGCAGAGGGGCAATATAAAAGATTGCTAGGCAATATTTGCTAGCTTTAACTTTAATTCCAAAATTGAAATAAAATAAAAAAAAAACTTTAATTCCAAAATTTACTTAAAAAAAAAAAAACTTTAATTCCAAAATAATGGAGATTCCAGAAATAGATATTTGGAGGATCCAAAAATATCTTCCCAAAGTCGTCCAGCGTGGCACCCGATTTGGAATCAGATATGCACTTTTTCCATTCATCCATCTTCTTCAATTATTTATATCCACCGCCTACCCCTCCATTTTCTCTATATTTACCTCTCCTATCCCATTCCCATCCCAAACTTAACTAACCCCAAATCTCATCTGATTTTGTTGAGGAACAATATTTCTAACAAAATTTACACAATTCAATGTGCGAGGAAGCTTCTAGAATCGACGACGGCATCGCCGATTGGGAGGCCGGTCTACCCTCCGCCGCCGATCTCCCGCCTCTGTCTCAGTCTCTCATTCCACCGGAGCTCGCCTCCGCCTTCAAAATCTCGCCGGAACCGATTCGAACAATGCTCGACGTCAACCGCGCCTCACGCACAACTTTTTCCTCCCTCCGTGGCCCCACCGTCGACGATCAAGTGATGGAGGATTCAGAATGTGGAGGATCCGACCCGAAGAAGAGCCGTCGCGCGGAAGACGAGGGGATCGAGAATTTCGGCGGCTGCGAGCAGGGGAAGGCGGTGAAGAGGCCGCGTCTGGTGTGGACTCCACAACTGCACAAGAGATTCGTTGACGTGGTGGCGCACTTAGGGTTGAAAAACGCGGTGCCGAAGACAATCATGCAGTTGATGAATGTGGAGGGTTTGACTAGGGAAAACGTAGCTAGTCATTTGCAGAAGTATAGATTGTATGTGAAGAGGATGCAGGGGTTATCGGATGAAGGGCCCTCACCGTCGGATCATTTATTTGCTTCGACTCCCCTTCCGAGCTTTAATGAGTCGTCCAGTGGGAATGGGGGAAATAATAGTCATAATAACAGTAATAAGAATAGTAATCATCATGTAGGAATGCAGATGATGATGGGAAATGTGAATTCTGAGGGAGGGTTTCATCACCACCACCATCATCACCATCATTATCAGCAGCAATATGGTAATATGATGGAGCAGCAAAGGGACTGGTCTGGAAATAAGTTTAATACTCATAATTATTCACGTCATGTGACTCAGAATAATAAGTGAATTTGCTAGTTGAAGTGGAAATAGAGGTGATGAGTTTATCTAGTTATAAAAAGTTTTTGATTACTGCTGGCACTTTCTTTGATAATTGTTGTCGTCCTGGAATTTGTTTGTGGTGATTTTATATTGAGGAGCTTAGGGAAATTTCTGTTGCAACATAGCAATTATTTGTCTATTTATGAATGAATAAATTACCTGTCTCTGTTCAGCATATAATTTCTTAAATCTTTTATCTGTCAAAGCTATATTTCGGTATCAAATTGTTGTTTGCTGTATTATAATAATATTACCTGATTAGCTTATATAGAAGTCTGCATTTGTTTTATTGGAAGAAATAAAAACTACTGATAAGTTTCTGGTAAATAATTGACCTTCGGAAGCGATCCTGCTGATCGATTTAGTTGTACATGCAATGAGATGTTTGATTGTGTTTCCTTAATGCAGAATCATGATATGGAGCGTTTTTGCTGTCAATTGATTGATTATAGTTTGATTATGATCTTGAAATTGTGTAGATTTATATTTGTTTACCCTTTAAGAAAGCTGGTATGTTGTTCTTTCATCTACATATATATAAGCGCCGTAATCTCTATTATTTAACCAATCTTTTATGCATCTCTCCTTGGGAATTCTTGCCATTATGAGTCATACTTTCAGCTGTTATTAGGTCAGATATAATATGGATAGTGGAGATTTCATAAGATTGTCATCTTTTATCCAAGTTATCTGCGTGAGAAAATTCCGATTGATTCCGTGACGTGTTCTCATTTACAATTATCTGAAATTATAAAGAAATTTTATTGTCATCCAACCTGACTTCCTTTTCTGCTCTAATTTCTTCAAATCCTTGGCTCTTTCCCCTTATCTTGTATAATGCCTCAATCTAAATTAAGATAACTATATCAGATTTCTACACTTTGTATTCTAATTAGATGATTTTTGATGTGCCTTTATTCTAACGCTCGAAAGTCCGGAAACAGTTACCTAGAGAAAAAATCTACACTTAGCATCTGTCAAGAAAAGCAGACTTGTTACATTGCAAATTTGTCGTATTAAAATAAATTCCTGCTTTGAAATTTTCAGATAGATTTCAGGGCCCTTAAATGTTCACAATTTATAAATGTTATGTGAATGTAACTTAAGGAGCAGTTAGTTTACATTTACTTTGGAGCTTCTCTTTGAATACATATTTGCATGAAGCCTTGGATCATTGCAAAATGCAATAAACTACTCTATCTGAGGGATTGGAATGAGATAGAACAACTTTCTATTCTCTCTTGCGATCCATGGTGGTGCGGAAAGAAGTAGTTCACTTTTAGCTTTTTGTTTTTTGCTTTTTGCTTTTTGCTTTTTCTTTTTGCTTTTTGCTTTTATCAACCTGTTGATGTTTAGAATACTTATCCTTTTTATTATGTGTAACGTTCTAGCAGATATTCAGATTTAACAAGCTTAAATCATTGGAATTCAATTTCTTGGAACTTTTACTTAGATCTGTCAGATAAGGGTGGGATTGAAAGAAATCATGGAAGACACTTCCAAATTCATCACAGTAGTGTGGAAGATGATACATGTTGCTTGATACACTAAAGACTCAGAACGAATTCATCTGACACGCTGAAATTGAAGTCGTAAAACTCTCTCACTTTTTCTGCTGCAGATTGTTAGTATACTCTTGACCTGGTAGTTTATTTATCAAATATATGTCATGTTTTTGTGCATGAATGGTATGTTTTTTTTTTTGTTGCAAATAATTCTTCTGTAAAAACAAGTTATGCAAAACGAATGACAGTTATCCTTGCTTTTTCGGCAATCATGTAACATTTCTCTTCCATGATTTCCTTCAAAAATTGACATATTAAGGACCTATTAGATATATAATATGCAGATCTCTCTGGTTTTAGTATCATAGTCCGACTCATATGATTAGAATGATAATATCATCTGAAAAACAACTGTAGTATTGTTTTACTAATATGATCATGTATCCACATACACATTGTGACATTGGATTTGTATCTCTGTCATCGAGTGTCCTAGTTGCAGTGAAGTTGATGTGTTTGTATACTTTAGGTTGCAAGAATGGATTGGAATGTCCCCACCACATTTCCTGGATTCTTCTTTATTTTGATTCCTCCTTTCCCATTTCTGGTCCGGAGTCATTGGTCGATGCCTAACAATTTGTTCCTAATCCTTTTTTGGGGACCAAGTTGCTTCCTGGAATGTTTGTCACTACTGCAGTTCCCATCAGTCAACTAGGATATGTAGGGTTCAAAATCACAAGAACACAGATTTTCTTGGATTTCAAATTATAATTATATATAAACTAGAAGAATTTTCTTTTAGCAAGATATTTAAGAAATTTTGGCTTAGTACATGCATCCTTAGAACTTGTTCAGTCATAAAATTGTTTGCTAACTTTTGATAGTTATTTTTGTATGTAGATGAAAGAAAAAATCATGTTATAAATTCATATTTACCGTTTAAGGTGAATGGTACAGGCTTACAGCAGTATCCCATGAGGCGGGCTCTGGGTGGGGGTGGGCAGGGGAACCGAAATTAGTGGCAAGGGGAGGCGAGGCGAGGCGGTGCGGGAGGAGGGCTGATTGCAGCCCTCCTTGCGGCCTGGGTTAATTTTTTTTTCTTCTCAATATTAAATCATTAATAATTATTAACATTATTTAATTAAATTCTAAGTAATATTTAAAATTAAAAAAATTATAAAAATATTGAATTAATTGAAAATATAATTAACGCTAAGACAAACAATTTAAATTAATATTTTTTTTCTTGCTTTTGTGTGTGAATTTTATTTAATGTTGTAACTCGTGTTTTGAATCTATTTAATTTTATTATTATCAATCCTCTTTAAATTTAATATTTTAATATTATTACTATATTATTAATAATTTAATTATATTATTATTATAGTTATTATTATTTCTTTATTATTATTAATTTTTTAAATTATTATTATTATTATTATAATATTGAGAATGAGGAAGAAATTAAATTGAAAGTAATTGGGACTCAAAGTCCTGCCATTAGAGGCGACTTGCTCCTACTATTGGAGATGACCTAAGGCAAAAAAAGCCATTGCTGAATTGTGGGTAATTGTGAGTTTAGGTCATGTTCAGTTCTTGTCTTGATTTTCGAAAGATGCTCATTTTGAAGTGTGTGAAGGTAAGATGACATTTAATAACATAATAATTCAGATAAATTCCATATGCCTTTTGAGTTGAACCATATTAACCCAGATTCAGGTTCATATCCAACTTCATTTTTAAATCCCATAATTTATTACTTCCTTAATTCTTACCAATATATTTTCCTATAACAAGTTCATTAATATTACCATAGTAGGAAGTATCTTACGATTCAAGATATGAATCGTACTATTCGATACGATTTCAGGTCTTGGCGATACGACTCGGTCGAAAGAATCGCCGGGTGTTTGTTTCGCAACGATTCGTTTGCGATACGATACGAATCGATACACGATACATTAGCGATACGTACGATTCTTTGACTATAAGTAGTTTTTTTTTTTTTTTTTTTTATAAATATAGAAAATGGTCAATTTGAAATCCATACAAAATGCATAATATTTTTCCTCTTTGCAATTAGATGTACGTCGCAGTAAACATTGTGATATTTGATGTGAAACTATTTATATCATGTGTTGTTATGTGTGGATTGATAGTTTTGTCTTTTTAGTATAATAAAATTGAGGTGTAACTATATGGTCAGTCCAATTATTTAGTATTTATTTTAGTTTTGAAACTTTATTTTATTATATCTTATTGATGATTGGGTGTACTTTCTGAAATTTGAATGAACATAGAGTATCACATAGTTTATATTTTAACTGGTTGTAACTTTATTTTGTTTTATTCTTTGATTAAAATATTATTTTATTTGGGTAACATTGATAATGTAGTGATGTGTAATCTATATTTAAGAAAAAAATCATTTAAGATTGATATTTCGATGTTAATTTAGAAATTCTATTATTTCTTTTTATTTTGTGACAAAAAAGTTCAAATTTGAAACTTGATTTTTTTAAATGATGTTTTTTTTTTTTTACTTTAATTGGTTAGTCTTTTACATGTTTTTATTTCTTAGTAATGTGAAAGATATATTTTATTTAACTATTTATAAGTGATTTGTATCTTACGATATGATACACGATTCGATACGATACGATGGCTCACCGATACGCGATACGATTCACGGTTCAATAACTATGAATATTACAGTATCATTTGACTCAGCTTATATGATCAAACTTCCTACATAATTTATTGACCTCAAACATGAAAAGAAAAGAAAAAAAATCTTTACTCATTAAATCACTTAATTTAGAATAATCCAACATACCTCATTAAGTATGATTAAAAAACAATTACATGTTAAATTGTTGATAAATATCTACAAACAAGGTTAAAGAATGTGTGTGTGTATATTCAACATAGATTTTGAATCTTTATATTTGCCTCGTGTAATACTTTTTTTTTTTTGTTACAGCCTCATGTAATTCAAATGTTCTAATAAATTGGGTTTTAGATTTGAATCATCGAGTCCGAGCCCTACTTGTTCCTCCACGCTCTGGCTATTTAAGGCCCATATGTTTGGGTATTTTGGACCGCTCCCAAAGTAGCTATTTTGGGCCAATAATCCAAACTGAGATCAGATTTCCAGTTTTCTCGCAATCAATTTCCTCCATACATATAACAGTAAATTCAAAACATGGACGGGAATGACAAAAGACCGTCTGAAGTGCAAATTCTGCTACAGTTTGATACCACTCTTCTCTTTCCCATGTTTTCCATGTAAACACAGAATTTATGTTCATTATGTTGACGAAAATAATCGTGTACCAGAATTCACGCCAGATTACTGAATTAGAAAACTTTTAAAAAAATCAGTAAACACTTTAAATAATTGGAGGGGGATAACAACAGAAAACAAACTAGTTCTCAGTCCAAAACTTGTGTAAACCTGATCAGCTCCCACATAATATATATGCTAACTTAAAACTTAAAGGCAGAACCTACCCTTTAGAACCTCTCCCCAAATCGGAAGAATACTGCTCCAGTTCCAGAGTTATGATCAACTGCATACTCAACTCGTACCAATCCTAACTTAACTCCAACACCGTAGGAGGATCCATGACCCATTCTCCTATACACCTCTGTTGGGTTTCCTTTGAGGTCCTTTGAACTACCAAGATCATTCCCATGCTCTGCGAACACATAACCATGCGTGTTTTTCACGGGTATCCTCAGTTCAGCTGCAAGCTGCAAAAAAAATTTAACAAGCATTAGTAGAGCTCTTAGGCGTAAGCTAAACTAACTGCTCAACATCTCGTTTTCCAGAAATGCGTAATTTACTTAGAGTAAAAATACCGTTCATTGGCATACCTAACAGTAGATATACTACTATTAACACATTACCATGTAATCTTAAATCAGGTTGTCTGGCATACCTCAAGTATATTTCTTGCAGCTCCCAGTTCTCCCATGTTATAACCTCGGACAGAATATGGTCCACCCAGAGTAAATGCGTCGTAACTGGGAAGGTCTCCAACACAACCACCATAATGTCCATGAAGAACTAAAACAGGAGGCGGTGGCTTGCCAGCACCTTCCTCTACTTGCTTCAATTGGAGAAACCGGGTCATTGTTAATTGGTGACGATTAAAAATTGGAAATTTGCTACCAATGCCAAGTCCTTGGTCAAGCTGCATAAGATTAAAACATATTGTTTGAGAAATCAGGGTACTGTTACCTCAATTATGTAAACATAATTGCCCCAAGTTCTATTACGATTAGAACATAATTGCCTCGTAAAGAAAAAAAACACAACACCAAGTGCCACAATGTTCAATGATCATATGAATCTCTCACAGTGTCAAGAAATGCACTCTAGGGTTATAGAAAAAACAATGAAGGGCCTGTTTGGCAAATTCTTTAATAAATTGTTCATTTCACACATCGATAATGGAAGGTCAACCGGTTATGCTTCAACTAGTTTTAGCATTTACTGGACAGGAGTACGCCATTTAGCTACAAAATTTGAGTACCATATATATAACGAAACACAGTAAGGTAAATTGTTATACACAATGTTATAGGTAAAATAACAACATAATAACGAGGTAGATGAAGTAATTTAATGTTTTTATAATAGTATAGTACTAGTAATATTCTGCATTACTTGGTTTCAAGCAGATGTCGTCTAAACCTTAGTGGATAGACCAAAAAATAATTTTATGTAAGACAAAATTTCCCAGGACTCAGTTCAGCAGTTCAGCTAATCCATACCAGACCAAATTACAAAACTCGCTCTAGCACACTATAATTCTCTACTGTCTATTCCAAATGAGCAGAAGTAAAAACGAATACTAAATCCTTAACCTTAAGAACAAAGCCATTCAATAAAGTACCAGTTCCAGACCACCTTTGCCAGGGAAGACTTTGATTGGAGGACTTTATTGTTCAGATATAGACACTATATAAGAGCCATGAATCGACAATGAAATCCATAAAAGATCTAAGATATGCTAGGAGTGCAAGAGAAAATGCTTCTCTCACCTGGAACACGTTCCTCTCACCAACTATAGCCCCATTTAAGAATTTTGTATTGTCCCGGGTGATATTTGCCTGAAGAAACGCCACGTGGTCGACTCCGGTGCCACTTAGCGTTGTTGGAGGTCCATCTGCACTAACTCCTCCACTAGGCAACACCCTTTGACCGTTTGCAGATATGTGACTGCTTTCGTCGCGCGTAGTTATCTCCTCCATTACAAGCCCATAGGTAAACTTGCTTTGACGTGTGAAGTTCTGCAAGAAATAAGCCAATTAACTTCTCTTTTACTGGCACATCAACATTTTAGTTTTTAGGACATATTTTTAGACAGATTTCCCCTACATCTGAATCAGTATAGAGAAACTTTAAACCAAACCAATCTTAGCCTTACACTGGGTCCAATTCTAGGATACAACAGAGTTTGAAAAAAAAAAAAATCAACATCAGGAATAAGAAATACTGGTAAATTTAATATGAAATACCACTGAAGTTTACCTCTGTGATATTGGCTTTGACTCCAGCTCTGTCAACCCATATAGGGGGAACTTCATCTATTCCAGGCCCCCCAGTGAAGACTGGACTCAGTTTTCTACTATTAAAGCAGCTGGTACGGAAGGTACGATTGCGAGGATTGTACACGCCATCTACATATGGGTGGACATATTCTAGCTTGAAAGCAAGATCGTCCTGTGTGTAGTTTTATTAGATCATAGTTAAAATAACACGTTACAGAGGAAATCGGGTTCATCTTTGTGAAAAAGATGCTTCAAATGATGGTCAAAATAAATCACCTGGGGATTGAGGAAGTTGCTAGTGGTCACTGAACCGAGAAGTGACCTATTCAGGCCATTAATGTTTCTATGCTCGAAAGAAACAGTTCCACCTGGTTGGACTGAAGCCTGAGAACCATTTTGCACAAGAGAAAAAACACTCAGAAACCATGTTTTAAGAAATTCAAAATTGTAATGTGTAGGCTTACCAGAGTAGGACGGCCCCCACGACCTGGAACTATACTCCATTCTGAACTAACTTCAGCAGATTTCTGTTCCAGTTCCTTCAGCTTGACTTCAACTACGATGCCCCCCTCATTTTTCTCATCTGGACGTGGATTTACCTCGATGTTGGAGAAAAGAGCTAAAGAGTTTATGTTTCTTAGTGCTTGCTTCCCAGCCTCAATGTTGAAAACTTGACCTTGGCGAAGCTGCAAACCGTAACACGTTGAAATCACACCTTAAACAACCACTTATAAAACCCAGTACAACTACTCAACAAATGAACAGTTACATCTCATGGAGTATGCAGTCATAATAATCACCAAAAGCAATCTGGAAAAAGATTAAAACGAATGCTTCCAATTCAACCAGTTAACACATTATGATAAAAAGTTGACAATAAATGCAGTTAAAAGATTCGCCACAAAATGAAAGTGATCTCCTAAGTTTTGAAACAAAAGTAAAAAGTATAATGAAGAACAGACAACCAGGAAAGATGCATTTTGTCACGATAACAAATGAAACATAATTAGACTTAACATAATAGCTTTGAAATATCTAATATATGTTGGATAACTGACTACTATAAACTAAATTCCATTCCCCTGACCTGCTTTGGAAACTCTCTCCTAACCACAGGGAACTGAGTATTCCCTTCGCAAACATTCCCAAGCTTATCCTGGAATTGAATCACTAATTGAGTAATATCTCCCTCCACTACCTCACAAACCACCTCCTTAGTATTCAAATTCCCGAAATTCACGACCTGCGCACACGCGTACCCATTCTCATGATACCACTGCTGCACCCTATCCCTAATCCTCTGCAGCAACCTCGCACTCACCTTACCCTGCTCCCTCAACATCCCCAATATCTCCCTCTCAACTGTGTCAGGCAACAAACAGGGCCTCGACCTCTCAATTCTCCTCCTGTAATCCTTCTCCTGACTCCTGTAAAAGTCCAAAGTCTCTTTCTCAGTCATATCAGGATCCATTTCAATGGGCTTTGACTGCGGCATTAGTCCAACATTAATGCACCTAAATCTATCCGCTGATTGCCATGTCGACTCCAGGAAGGGAATGGTAATGTTGATGGTTCCATCGGGGTTCGTCTTTGTCTCGAGATCGACTTTCTCGAACATACCGCAGGTGGCTAGGGTTTCGAGTTCTTTCTGGAGCTGAGCCTTGTTGTAAACGCCACCAGGGCGGAGGGAGACCATCTCAAAGAAGGAGTCCTCGGTGCCGACGGTGGAGCCGTGGCGGCGATCCAAGAAGATGATTTCGTTGACTTTGTACTTCTTAAATCCGCTCAGCTTGTTCAGCTGAACTATGATGTTGGCAGGCAAGCCATGGGAATCCCATTCCTGTTGAGGATCGTCGTCCTTAGCAATTGCAGGGGATGAGAATATTCGAGACCAGAAATTACCGCCTTCACCTCCTCCTCCACCACCTCCGCCACCTCCACCTCCGCCGGCACCTCCGCCACCGCCACCACCACCACCGGAGTTGAAGAGATGTATGAGGATTCCGGAGGCGGCGGACAGGGCGATGGATTTGGGGGAGATTAGGGTTTGGAGAAGAAAGGACGGATATTTCGAGGGTTTAGGGTTTTGAGAGGGTATAGAGGCGGCGAGGGAAGGGAGATTGGATTGGATAGAGGAGCTTGGAGTAGATAGGCGGGAGACGGTGGTAGTGGAGGAATTACGGCGGCGTGAAGCGGAGGAGGTGAGAGGGAGGAGATGAGCAGGAGCGGTGAAGGACGACATTGGTGGTGGCGGGGGATAAGACTAAGAGAGAGAGTGTAGAGTGAAAACATGTCATACTGAAGGGGTTTATGTACATATTATTATTATTGTATAGTTTTTTTATTCAAAATATTATTGTATAGTTTTTTTCTTTTATGAATGACATTTCCAATAATTATCTTATACTAGTAATTAATAGAAATTGGACTATTGTCCAAATTTAATATTAAACATAATTTTTCATCAAAATTATGGATCAAACTTTGTTTACTAGAGCTTTTTGAAAACTAAGAAAAAATGTGAAAGATTTACTAAATTAAAATAAGAAAATTTCAAATCAAACAAATGATTTTGGAATTGTACCTTATTTTTGTTTTCATTAATTCAAACATTACTTTTTTAATTTCAATGAAAACGACAATTTTTTTTTATCAATGATTAAAGCTTGACTAAAAGAAAAAAAAAATGGACTGATACTTGGAGGAAAAAATTATCATAACACATATAAAAAGAGGTTTGATTTAAGTTAAAGTTAAAAAGATAGGATACAATATAGTCAAGTAAAATTAAAATAATCCACTCAAAAAAAAAAAAAAAATTAAAGTAACCGGATTAAAGTAAATCAGGATAGGAATGAATCTGCCCATTTCCTTTCATTTTCTAAATTTTCTTAAGGATATCCTTTTTATTTAGTCATATATTAGACACATGCACTTTAATAATAAAATGACATAGGTTTTATATACTCTTTAATGAAATTAAATTAAGATTACTTGCACGCATATAATAAAAATAGATAATGATTATACATTTTTTTACAAGGCTGATAAGATTTATAACAATTAAAGCGCAAGTATATGGTCAAAATATCTACGATTTAAAGAAAAATGATATTATCAGGTCAAAATTAAAATCGAGGATGTGTTTTAATATATAATTTAGATTGGTTCATTACATGTGAAAATTCTTACCCATATAGGGTTTGGCCGAACCCAAAATACATGACAAGTATAATACACTTGCTTTGAGATTAGATGTAACTCTCTGAAAAGTGACCAATTACAAAGCAATTGCAATACACTTGCTTAAGTTTGCTTATCTTATTTGACGTTTTTATTTGAATTATTTTTGCCCCGGTCTCGCTATTCACCCATGGTAATTGCAAGAAAAAATGGAATTAAAAAAATCACTTTCGTATATATCATTCATTTTTTAACAAAATAATCTCTTCTTTTCTTTTCCTTTTTCTATTAAAAATCGTTCACTCCATAATGCTCAAAAGAAAATAAATCATAAAGAAAGTCAAAAATTAAAAATCTTCATCAAAGTAAAGAAAATTAATCGAAAGTGATCAATACGGTCAATCGGAGTTGACAACCCCAAGCATTAAGTCAATTTCTTAGAAACGTAAAAGTCATAAAAGATGGGAGAAAATACACGATACTTACATGTGTTATGTGAAACATGTAAGAAATTGTTCCGTTGAGAGAATATATGGGAGATGAATTGCCGCAAACCTGATCGAGAGAAAACAAATTGATGTTAATGCTCTGTATTTTTCGCAAATGGGGGGTGAATTTGAAATCTGATAACTGTCAGGGTTTAAAATGAGTCTTTTAAAACTCGCAGTTGGGAATTCAATGTAAACTCGCGAGTTTTAGTGTAATTAATTAGCCTCCCTGCTAATTAATTAATCAATATTTGTTTTTTTTTTAATGAAAAGTACATTCTGGGAATTAGTTTGACAACAAAGACATTTTCGGAAATAAATTGACCCTGAAGCCTATTTCAGAAAAAAATTCTAAAAATTTTACAGAATAGTTTTATGTAGATTTCACATAATACTAGGGAGTATCGTGTATTTTCCACCAAAAATTGCATTGCATTCATTTTCTCAAAGAATGTTCTCCTCATATTTGAGGGCACAATAGTGTTATTTTGTTAGTTTGAATGTCAATTGCCGACGAGGTCGTATTCTGTTTTGACTAAGATTGATGCTTCATGACCAAGAGGTATTGGGTTCAATTACCATTAATGTGAGTGTTTTGCAAATTTAATACTAGTTTTTGTAATTAATTTATGTTTGTAACTTTTTTTTTTTGAGAAGAATACATTGTTATATCAATCACTATATCGAATCGAAACTATTACAATGATATCAAAGCGAACTAATTACTAGTATTAAACTAGAGAAAGACTAGTATGAAACTAGAGAAAATACCCACATTCGTGGGAGTTGAACCCATGACCTCATGGTCATGGAGCCTCATCCTTAACCACTTGGCTAAGGCCTCATCGGCTTATGTTTGTAATTTGATACCAATAAAATAGATTTAATATAATAATTGATGTACAACGTATTTATCGTCTAAAAAAAGACAATTGACATGTAAATGTAATTAAAAATTTATATGACCATATTTACTCAATTTCAAGTAAAGTAATGTAACGGAACACTTTCATAAAATTTCAAGCAAAATATTATAAATACTCACTCTTCTAAAAGTATTAGTAAAATATTAGATATAATTGGTCACTCTCTTGAAAGAATTATTCAATTACAAAACAAATACATTTCAACGTAACTAACATATAAATGATTTGCATTCGACTGAAACCATGGACTGTAATTATTGGACCATAGAATGGAATACTACTAACTACTGCAATATTAATTGGATCAAATTATCAAATTGTTTCCCAAAATAAGACTAAACTGAACATAATTTTGGGCAAGGTTTCGATCGGTCATGTCATATGGGTGTGCTTTTTGGTGGATAGGAAATCATTTTCATGTCTAACCATTCCCTTTGTACGTGAAAATTGTAATCATATACTTTAAATGTTCCAACAGATAGATAGGGATGAAATGAACCTTTAACACCCACCCAAATACCCAAAACAAAGGAACTTTTCAATTTTTTTAGTAAATTGCTATTTACAGAAGTAATTATTTGCAGTCACAAATTCACAACGGGCACATCCTTTGTATTATAATCCATTGAGGAAGCCGAAAACAACGCCTTGACAAACTCTTCAAAGCTCTATTATAGTAGTATTCTTAATCTCGTTTCATTTAGAGATTGATACAAAAACACGCTATATATATATATGTATTAATAATTGAGAGCGAAAGAAAGAACGATTTTAGACGTGCAATGGCTCAACTGGAAAGGACAAGAAGATCTTGTGAGAGTCCTCAAACACCTAGAGCTCAAACTTCACCAACTTTTGAGCAACTTTTACGAGGTAATTAACTTCACAAGTGATCTTGGTAATTAAAATGACATATGTTTCAAGTTCATTATTAAGATAATTAGAATGTCTTTTAGTCTCTTCTACTTGTCTGAATCAC
Organism: Penstemon barbatus; assembly: GCA_003313485.2. Classification (NCBI taxonomy): domain Eukaryota; kingdom Viridiplantae; phylum Streptophyta; class Magnoliopsida; order Lamiales; family Plantaginaceae; genus Penstemon; species Penstemon barbatus. The sequence goes on from CM064877.1 coordinate 7,077,295, forward strand.
TCTTACAAATTACAATTGAGTAGGAGAATATGCATGTTTAGATACCCATTAACTAGTGATTGTAAAATAACAAGGTTTTCATGGCTGACACAATTAATTCGATCGACCAATCCTGATGATGGTTTAATGAATTACTGTATTATATCTTTTTACCATATATATATATATATGTATATGTATATATAGTTGAAGATGCACACTGGGCAGCAACCACATCACCTACCTATGTAATGACTACTCCTGATCATCATGATGAGAATATCAGCCCTACACATAATAAAAAGTCGGTCCTTACCAAAGTAAAGGAGAAAGCTAAGAAGTTGAAGCATACTCTCAGTGGCAAGAAGAAACACGGAGGACCCGGGCTAAATGACGATAATAGCCCCCCTTCATGGAGTGCTACCACCGAAGACTACGAAGACATTGAAAAGGATGACATTGAAAATGAAAAGGACGACGACCCCGAATATCTCGGAGCTCCAAGTAATACTCTTAAATTTACCAGTCTCTCTTTATACATGTACACGTAGTTAAGTCAAGTTTACGTGTAATGTTGGCACTTTTTTTTTTTTTTTTTTTTTTTTTTTTTTTTTTTTTTTTTTACAGTGTACGAGTCAGAAGCAGCACCGGAGAATTACAAAGAGATGGCCCGCCAGCATCCACGAGCGGTTCCTGTGGTTACGGAGAATCACACTTTGACAAACACTATCAAATGTGAAGAAGCTGCACAAGAAAATGACAAGCCTATTAGTCCAAACAAGACCATAACTGAAACTGTTTCTGAAAAACTATCACCTGCTTATTCCGCGGTGTCTAATGCAACCCACACAATTGCTTCAAAGCTTGCTAACCTTACCGTGACAAGTCCATCTGGAGGACGAGAAGCGGCAACTATCCCGACCCCATATTATGAAGTCGAGAATCTCGGAAATGCAAAGCAATTTGGAGCCACCAGCCCACAAAAATGGGACAAAGGTGTTTCGGTTAAAGAGTACTTTATGACTAAGCTGGAGCCTGGCGAAGATGAAAAGGCACTTTCACAGGCTATAACTGAGGCTATTAGTCCAAGGAAAACGACAGGAGATACTGGTGTGGTGGAGAAGGTGAAAGAGGCCGTTTCTTCATTTTTTTGGCATGAAGAAGCTTCTAATGCATTGGGGAAGGCCATAAACGACCCATATTATTCAGTTCCAAGTGCTACTTCAAAGAATCATATCTCTTCAATTGCTCATTCTTCAAACTCTTCGCATCTAGTCCCAGTTTCCACCATTGCTCATGAAGGTAAATTGTTTTTTTCTTTAATGTTCTATTATTGGTTTTTCCATCTCTGATGAGGCTCTTATCACAGTTCCTGAAGAAGAAATCCACGAAAAGATACTCCAAGCAAACTGAAGACATATATGAAGTCAACTGCGTATAAGTTCCCATTGAGATTTTGAATTAGTTTTAGTTTAATCCAAAAATAGAGTATCAAGGAAGGGGAGGAGTACCATAATATAGTCCTCTATTGTAGAGTAGAACTTAATACAAAATTTATTAGGAAGAAAATCATGGAAGGATAATTTAACCTTTTGTCCACCATGTAAATGTGTATATACATAGAAAATAAGCTGTTCATGAAGAAGAATCTTCAGCGTGTTATGACGTTTCTGATTAAAAAAAAAAAAAAGGAATGTAATCTTTCGATTGAAATATTGCAAAGTAGAATTGCAATATTACCATAGCAAATCTAATCAAACATTTGCTGGTACAAGTTATACCATTTAGAGACCAAAAACTGGCATACGAAATGGACAAGAAGTTACTTACACGGAACACTATCAGCAGCTACCAAGTTAACAATTATAGTCTTACGTATATAGGAAGAACGTAAATAATTCCCATAATTAATTATTTAACACTGACACATTTAGTTATTCTTTTATGTTTATAGCCTGGAAGGAGTTATAAAGAGTGAATTCATCTCATTCTTTCAAGAATTTATTAAACCACGTTTCCGAGCACAAATTATTCTAACATTTCACTTTTGAGGCCTTCAATCGCATTTTCTTCGATAAACATACATTATAAAGGAAATTGACAAATACCCATGAAAGAATAATAAAGGGCATCTCATATTAACATTTATAGAATGATTTATCTGATTCATGGTACACTTGAACACTGATGTTCTCTTTAATGGTGATATTGAAAAGTTTGCACGTGTAAAATACATCAAGGAACTGATTTTAGTGTAATATTTTTAGCATTCTTGAGGTTATCACTTCAAAATCTTGGATTCGATTTCTTCCAAGCTCAACCCTTTAGTCTCAGGAACATAGACTACCACAAAGATCAGTGCAAGAATAGCAATTCCCCCAAATAGAAGAAAAAGATTTTCAGCTCCAAGTAACTCCTGAAAAGATATATATTGTTCACTTTTTTTCTACCATCATAAATGAGTTGTGATGGATTAGAAATTCATATTATCTTATCAGTACCTTTAGAGGCGAAAAGGCAAAGGTTACTATCGCATTTGAGGCAAAATTAGTGAGCACGGCTAAACTAATACCCTTTCCTCTTGTGCGACTCGGAAATATCTCCGACACCATAAGCCAACTGATAGGTCCAAACGATATCTAAAATACCAATTAGAAGCCAAGATCTTTTTCAGTTTTATTTGCTCAGAAAACTATTAATGACCATATAATTTTAAATTTATACAGTTATCATTCAAGAATGAACACCATCCATAAGCAAATTTTATAGGCCGTAAATCACCTGGTAGCATCCCACATAGAGTAGCAAAGCAGCTACAGCTACTAGAGGAAACCCTCCGAGGAACTTGTAGTAGGCTGAAAGAAGCAGCAGAGAGAAGGCCTGCAACCAATGCCATAAGATGGTAAAGATGCTACTAAGTAGATAGTTATTTGCAAAAATTGCACTTTGCCCTCTTACCTTTGGTCATTATAGGGTGGCTGTTAGGGAGTTAAGTACAAGAAAAGTTAGGGAGTGAATTGCAATACGGTTAGGAATGATAGGGGTTAAAGTGCGAAGAACAAGTGCAAATGCAAAACAGTGAGGATGTTATGTGCAAAAAGATTTATATGTTACGAGGCAAAGTGTAAATTTTCCTAATTACTTTATGGAAGTGGCATGTTACGTACTAGGCCACCAACACCCCCAATCAAAAGAGGTCTTCTTCCAAGATCATCAACCTTGAGTACAGCTACTCCAGTCATCAGAAACTGCAAGAACAAACAAAGACTTCAATAAATAACATAAGCATCAATACCAATCAATGAAAATTTCAATTCCTGCAATGATAGAAATAAGCCTAGAATTACAATTTTGGATACAAATAGACATTCTTCTTGTTTTTTTTTTGTTCAGTTATAACAAGTACCTTAAAAACACCAATGACAACTGAGAGCTTTGTAGCATCAGCAGCAGCAGAGAATCCAGCAGTCTTGGAGTAAATAATGGAATAGTGGTAGCAAAGAGTCAAACAAGAACAAGAAAAACTATATGATTAAAATTTCAAATAGTTTAAAGTACCTGAAGAATAGAACCTGCATAGTACAAAACACTTGGCTGTCCAGTAATCTGAGATCATATTGACAAAGCCATCATGTATCTTTCATCATGAATTGAATATACAAAAAAAAAAAAAAAAAGAAAGCTAAATAGGTAACCTGCTGAAGAAGGACCAATCCTCCACCTATTATAAAGGCTTTACGACTTGGCCCCTGAAACACCTCAAGAAACCCCCCTGATTCTTGATCAGCATAAGTAGATTTTAAGGAGACGAGGGTGTCTTCGATTTGCTTTTCAGGTAATTTGTCATCACTTGATCCCCCTCTTAGTTTTTTCAATGCAAGGATAGCCTTCTCTTTGTATTCTTGTAAAGACCCTTTACCTTGAACTGCCCTTAGAAGTAACCATCTTGGAGATTGTGGGAGACTCCACATGCCTAAACCCATAAGTAATGCAATCGGGGCACTGAACCCGAACATGTAACGCCACCCTCCAATAGCATTAATTTCAATACTACCAACAAAATAACCCAACTGCGTAGAAAAGATAAGAACCGTGAATCAAAATTCAAATCTTTAGAAAGAAAAAAGCTATCTTTGTAGAGAAAAGATTTACCAATATCCCAAGAACTATGAAAAGCTCCTTCAAAGATATCAAAGTTCCGCGGATTTGAGATGGAGAAGTCTCCGCAATGTAAAGAGGTGCCCCATGCATTGCCTGCCAAACTAATCTGATCAGAAATTCATTTAATAATTGATAGATTAGTTAGTTCTACGTTTGTTGAACTTCAAAAATATAATGTGCAAGAGAAACTTAGTAAGCTCACCATGCCAATACCAAGACCGTACAGAACTCTACCTATTAATAGAACCTCGAGGCCAGGAGCATAGCCAGTCAATAAACCACCAATCGCATATAAAAGGGATGCGATAATAAGTTCTCTTTTCCTTCCTACATAAATTTTGCCAAGAAAAAGTTCAAAATATAGTACCTAAGAATATTATAATTAGACAATGTTCAAATATGTACCTAGCCAATCAGCCAGGGGATACACAATGAGAGAACCAAAAAGAGCTCCATAAAGGGAACCACTAACCTAAATTATGAAACCAATCAAATAAGAAGAGTCAACCAAATATGCTACTTAGCATAAATCAGAAACGAAATAAATACTTAGCACTTACCACTAAACCAAGTTGGACAGCTGAAAGGTTGAACCAATTTGTACCACTAAGCTCAGCTGACTGTAATACAGCAAAATTAATTGAAATTTCTATGAATATAAGAATATGTGAAAAACGGGAGCGCTACCTGCAATGAGATGGTGGCTCCGGAGGTTGCGCCAATGTCATAGCCAAATAACAAACCACCCAATGCAGGGAATACAAATCTGACATTCGAGAATAGCATAAGGCGTTAAGAACAATTTTAAGGTATTTACAAACAAGATTTGATCCAAGTCACAGAAACATTTTATTCAATCAACCAATTATAACCCACTAGCCCTTTGTTCCATTCAATTGTTCCGAGTTAAAAAAATAAACTCAAATGAAAAATTAGACATCCGAAAAAATGAAAATTTACCAAATTGATATATAATGCTAAAAAAACTATAATAAAACCATTCATAATCAACAGCAAAAAACAAAAAGACTTACGGTAAGATAACAGAAGACCAAGAAAAAACCTCTTCTTGAGTTGTTTCAGAAATAAACGACTCATTAGCTTCCCCCGAAGAAGAAGAAGAAGCTCTAACCTTCAGAAAATAACATCAACCGTTTTATACTTCATTTCTAACTATTTAACCAAAAATCCACTCCAAAAAATAAACAAATGAAAGAGCATAAAGTTCAATCTTTGAGTTTTTTCTCATTACCTTTAAATTGGGTTTAGCAGACCGTAAAAAGTGCTTTCTAAATCCTTCATCATCATTAGCCAAAAACAGAGAGCGGCTTTTAGAAGAAAGGCTAAGACTAAGAGGGTTTGTGCTGTTAGCAATATCATGAGTAATTATTGATTTCTTTGATTTGGAGAAATGGGATTGTGAGTATCTATTCAATAGCTTGAAATTGAACAATGGCGGAGCATAAGTTAAAGCCATGCTTAATTAAATCTTTTCTGTACAGGTTTATGAGAAATGGATCATCCTATAATTTGAAGAATATGCACAGAGTTAATTAAAAATTAGTAATATATATTTATCATTTCGTGTGGTGAATAGAGGACTAGCGTTTCGCCATCAGCGGCATGGCCCAGAGTATAATCTTTTTATTTCCTAATAATAATCCATTTTATCAAGAAGAAATTAATATTTATTCTTTCAAATCTTTTTTTTTTTAGTTGTAGAATATTTTTTTGAGATTTGTTTCCTTAAAAGTATTACTTGATATTTAATGATAACTTTTTGACAGTGTTAGCTTTAGTAATTAATACTCACAATCACAAATCACACGTCTTTGAAAATATGGTAATAATAATTCGTTCAAAGTAAAAGTGCATCTTCTTTCAATTTCCATATTTGAATGCTTAGACCCTGAATTTAATTTACAGTTTTAAGTTGAAGTATATATATCTTTTAACTAACATATGCCATTTGTTTTAGATAATCATTCCGAATCTAAATTATGCCGATTTCTTTTTTTTTTTTGGAAACACTAAAAAGAATTTATGAAAAAAATATTAAATTAAGAAATATAAACAAGTCAAGTAAGAAGTTTTGATTATATATTATTATTTTTATTATGTATATTCATAAACAATAACTTTTTAAAATTTTCAATTAAATAATAGATTCTAATCTTTTTTATACTAGGGGTGTTCGCGGTGCGGTCTATTGCGGTTTTATACTCGCCCAAACCCGACCCATTATTTGCGGGTTTTTAATACTCAAGACCAAACCCAATCCAATAAGTCTAGAGATTGCACTTTGCGGTCCCTTCGGGTTGGGGCGGGTTGGGGCGGTTTTTGCGGTCTTTGCTTTTCCTAATTTAATGAAGTATTTTTTTGGAGACTTTACTTTAATTTATTATCACTTACTATTTCGTTATTGTAGTTTTATCTAAGAATAAAATTCTTGAATGTTTCATAATCATATGAAAAATACTACTTTTTCATAATTTTTAGCTTTAATTTGTTAACCTATTTAAAGTCTATATTTGCTATATAAAAATCAATAATTGTTACTCAAATACAAAATCGAACAAGACTTTTTCAAACAATAAACAAAAATTGAAAATACTTTAATTATTAAAGTTGATATTGATAGTTGTCAATCGATAGAATTTAACTTGGATTGTTAATAAATTGTGTCGAGTAATTTTAGGGGACAAATTACGTTTTGGGGTTGAGACGGTAAATTAAAAGTTTGTATGTACTTAAATTATATCAAATAATAAAACACAATTTGTTATTTTATATATATGCGGTTGGGTGCGGTTTATGCGGTTTTTTAAAATATAAACCCGAACCCGATCATAATTTGCGGTTTTTTGTTCACAAAGCCCAAGACCAACCCATTCATCATTCAACCCGCAAATTGCGATCGGTTTGGGTTGGGCCGATCGGTTGGGGCGGTTTGACGATTTTATTGAACACCCCTATTTTATACTTTGTCGTGAAACTTGTTGATCTTGCAGTTAATGGAAAGCTTTATGGGCTCGGTATTGGGCCTAGACTAAGTTTTTTACTTGTGGATTGTTTAAACTAAGCTTGATCATGTTAGTTGCACATAATTTAAACTTGTATCATGTATTTTGTTTGATAATTCTTAAAATTTATTTTATGTTCGACGTCATTATCCAAAAGATAACAAAATGAATATAAAAATCATAAAAGTTTGATTTGTGTCCACCCTTTCCATTTCTTATTACTCCCTTCGTCCCATTAATCTTTATCCCTTTGTACCATAAATTTCAATAAATTATAATAAATAATTTAATTAATATATTTAATTAATAATTTGATAATACTATATGACAATATAAATATATATTAATATTTAATAGGTTTAATACGTAAAAGAATATTAATAATTTAAGATGATAAGTCACTTAAAAGATTAAAAAGTTTGACCGGGTATTATAGCTAAAGGAGTAAAAATAATGGGACAGAGGAAGTATATGTAAATTTCAAATCAATTTTAAGCACAATAACAACCTCGTCATATAAACTCAAATTAACTCCTTTGCGAAAAATTATGTAGTGCAACTGCTACATCATGTCATCAAGTACATGATGTGCAGCCCACCAATGTACTAGTGACATGTAGAGTGATCATTTGAAAATGAACAATTTACCCCCTTGTAATTTTATAAAAAATTTACACCGTCTCCCTGATATTTATATATGTGGCAGTTTGCCTCGTGTTGTAATACTGTGACAATGTACCCTCAATGTTATGATAAATGTGGCAATTTACCATTGTGTTATGATAAATATGACAATTTACTCCCATATATTACAATTTTTTTTCATGCTCACTCTTAATTTCGAAAAGTGAGTTACACTCTTCGACTGAAGCAGGTAGATTGTTTCATTAAGATTTTCACAAAAAGATAAAAAAAATACTATTTTTTAAATCACAATAAGTAAATTAAATATTATGCATTTCACATTGGATAAATTAGTATTAGCTAATTTCTAAATCTCATATGTGCCAATGTACTATGTTAAATACATGCTACCCCCTTTAACTATAGTGTGAGCATCACTTCACCCCTTCAAAATATTCAACATACCGAAGAACCCATAAAGGCATTGAGCTCATGGATCAAAATTTTTATCTTTTCCATCAAAACATCGAAAAGTTTTCGTTTTTGAATCAGGCGAAACGAAAACAAGATGTAATTCCGATACTATTTATTTGTCTTAAACTCTGTTATTTTCCCAAATTTAGTAACTTTTTTTACAAATTTTCTTTAGTGTTTCCGAAACATTTTCGAATAGTCTCGAAAAGTTTTCAATATTTGACTGACCGAAACATACATTTGAACCGAAATTTTGATCCATGATTGAGCTATTAAATGTAATAAGTCACCATTTATATTTTTTCATCTACTACAAAATCGTGACAAAATTGACTTTTATGGATCAAAATATCATATTTTATCATCTTCAACTATAGAGGGGATTATGCTTCACCATATCACTTTATTCGGTATAACCAAATGCCCCATTTCAACTCTTTAAAATTGAGTTAAAGATAATTTATCACATGTGATATTCATAATATTCAATTTATCTTCATGTAATCTAAAAGGGAGCATTTTACCCTCTTGTAATTTTATAAAAATTTCATACTGCCTTCCTAACATATATGTGGCACTTTACCTTCATGTATTATGATAATGTGCCAATTTATCCCCTTGTGTTATGATAAATGTGACAATTTACCCTCATGTGTTATGATAAATGTGACAATTTACCCTCATGTGTTATGATAAATATGACAATTTACCCCATGTGTTATGATAAATGTGGCAATTTACCCCCCTTATGCTACAAAATACTTTTTATGTTCACTCTTAATTTTCGGCAAGTGAGTTACAGTACACTCCGACTCAAGAGGGTAAATTACTTCTTTAAAATTTTCACAGGAATAAATTGTTCTTTTTTAAATCACAAGAGAGATAAATTAAATATTATGAACATCTCAGAGGAGATAAATTATCATAAACCCCTTTAAAATGTGGTGAAAATATAAATCTTCGTGTAACCGATAAATCACTACACATCGAATTTCTCTGAAGTATATTGAAGATTTAATCAATTATCTCCATTACGGACACCATATATCATCAATAAATTGAGTCAATATATGTCCAAATGTGTTAGCCAGAGATTGAATATCAGCAATCAAATTTGATATATTGACAAATTGTGAATTGTATACAGTATATTGTAAACATAAAGAAGAAATAACAACACTAAAAAATTAATTATTTGGGTAAGATATATCTAAAAGATGGTTAGCCAGAGGATTAACGTGTGTACATTAGTTCGAGAGGGAGAAAGTATATGATATATCATCTATTTTTTTTATTCTATTAATTTAAATAACAATTAAAATAATAATTTAAGTAGAATAGTCACTGACAAATTAAAGATTTACAAAATGTACAAGTTTTGTAATTGTAATTGAGTAAATTTTTGTCCAAATAAACCAAATACAAGTTCAATTCCCAATACATAGATATTAGCAAGGAGCTATAAAAACAAGACACCAACCACGTATTCCCGACATACGAGAAACATGTGAATGTGTAAATTAGTGCTTAATTCATCACCCATCTACCAAAAACAAACATCAACTCAATCCTATATTTATTCAACCAGCATTTACCTTTGTCACAAGCTTGTTAACTGAAATCCTTATTTTCCGCTCCTCTAGACAAAGTCCCATTCATCATCACTTCACTTCCTTCAAGTCTCTCTTTCCTTTCTTCCACTTCTATCCCTACATCTAACTCCACAAAACATTTGTACTAATAAAGGGATATAATATATCTCATTTCCATTTTAGCTTCTTCTTTCCCATTTCACATCATATATATTACTAATGGATAGAATTAGCAAGAAAGAGCAAAAAAAGAAATCCAACAAACCGCCTACACGGTTGCAGAAACGAGCACCGGCTTCTCTCAAACTCAACACGAGCGATCCCAACGTCAAAAACGACATAGCATCAGCCACGCACGCTATCCCATTATTATCACCGCTTGTACTTTCTCCGGTTGGTGATGTGGGACCCGACAAGGAAAAGGAACTAGCCTCCGGTGAAACTAATGGGCCACTAGTCAATGAACCGGCTGCAGGGGGGTGGAACCATCCGGCATTTGGTGCAATGATTGAACCTACAAAGCTAGGTGGCTTGTTCCAGTCGAAATGCATGCTTGTCGAGCATGTTTGAAGCTTAGATCTTTGATCTAGTATAAGAGCAAAAATGTATTAATGTTGGTTTTATGCTTTTCTCTTTTCTTGGTATATATGTAAGTCCCATTATATTTGTGGCTTCTACGAAAATCTAAAAAGAGTGGTTGGATTTTCAATTCATACTCCATATGGTACTTTACTTTTTACTACAACACGGATTAATTAGCAATATTATATATGCACAGAAGATATATAAAGAAGAAAAATGGAGAAAACCCAGAGATTCAATTATAGATTTCCGCAGAGCAAGAGAGGGTAGATTTTGAATGAATGGGAACATACAAATACCATTATGGATAACAAAATCTTCCAACTTTATTGTGAATGAAAATTTACACTAGTGAAGAGAATTAATTACAATGAGGCCAAGAACTGGCAACCTGAGGGTCTGTTTATTTGATGTTTGAGAAAGTAGTTTGGGAGAGTAGTCAAGGTTTGTGAGATAATTTCGATTTGCGTAATGTTGTTTGTTTGAGTTTTGAGAGAGTGGTTTGAAAAATAAAGTGGGTGTATGTTTATTTGGAATAATTATGTTGTAGGTGTAAGATGTGTAAGACTTTATGTCGAATCATGTTTGTTATTTGAGATAAACTGTGTAGGAGATATGTTACTTTATTTCAAATCATAGTAGACTTTGTGTCGGTTTTTTTATAAATAACAAAATTGTTGTTTGTTTGACTTTTGAGAAAGTAACTTGAGAAAATTGAGAATGAAAAATTTATTTTAGAAAGTAGAAAACATGTTTGTTTGGTATTTTTCAAACATTAAATAATTTTTTGAAACGCAAAACAAACAGGCCATGAGATTTCTTGGGATAAATTCAAGAAACTCCTATGAATTATGTAAATTTGCACCAAACTATAATTTGACAGGTTAGTGTTAAATTACCTTATAATTTTATATATCCGGCTAAGGATTCCCTATCGAAATGTTATTGCATAAAATTCCTTTATACTAAACATATTCCACCATAATGTGTTTGTTTTTAAGTTTTTGTGGCAGATAATTTTTTTGGTTATTCACAATGGTTTTTGAAGATTGTGTTCTTTGAAGAGAAGATCAAGTTTTGGGATGTTGGTCATGGTTTTAGCACTTCATTTTCATCCCAAGTTTTTTCTTGGGATCAATTCGATCTGGTTTAATAATCAAATAAAGTTCAAACTCGATGTAAAATACAAACAAACTTGAACAGTGTATCGTTAGACATTAATCGACTAGTTTATATCCCTATTTACAAGAGGTCATGCGGTCAACTCCCGCTAGTGAATTTAATATTAGTCTTTGTAATTAGTTATATGTATACTTTGATACCAATAAAATATAATGGAAAAAGTGATTAATGCAACAATGTATTCATTGTCTAAACGAAAAAGCTTTTGGAAATTAGGTAAAATTTAACAAATTTATGCCTAGATAAAATGAATAGAGATTATGTTTAACCTCCTGGACCCGTTTGTTTGACGAGAATGGAATCTGATTTAGGGTATTTGATTTTTAGTATTATGATATCCAGAAATATGATTCCATTATAGTGTTTTTGTATCACTTGGGATTGTACCAAGGAAATTAATTGAATTTCTTTTCAAATATTTGGTAATGGCAAATAATGGATTACATAATTAAAAAGTTTACAAAATTACCCTCACCCATAAATTAAATAAAAATCAATTTTAAAGCAGCATTTACTATATAATATTATTAATAATATGTTGATTTCAAAAATATGTATAATATATTAATTAGCAATTTATTTATTATATCATATAATATAATTAATATATAGTAAAAATTAAAGAACATAAAAGAAATTAGTGTTAGAGGAGAGTCATATATAGTTGCAACTATATATATATCCAAGAATGTAACTATCACAAAAAATGTTATAATTATACATAAGTTAACACTTTCAAAATCAATAACAAAATTAAGCATATAATTTAGAGTAAATGTGCTATGAAGCATAAGCTTTGGATTTGGCATATAAAGTGTATACATATTTTCAAAGCAATTCACATTTCAATAATATTTTATATTATTTCAGTAGATTCAATTAGTATGTAAATGAGGGTGAGAATTTAATATGTGATTTAAGCAGTTGAAAAAAGAAAATAACACAAGAAACAAAATAACAATGGCTATGACAAAGAAATATTATTACGTAGGGAGAATAATAAAACTATGATAATTAAGAAATAATAAATGGGTTATAATGTATTTTTTATTTTTAGTATCAAATCCATGAGGAAAGGAATCATAATACCATATAAAAATTAGGCTTTATATTCCCATATTTTCATGACAAGATTCCTAATTTGTAGGAATATATTTCCTTTCTTAAATTTCAAAAAATTTGCTCAAACAATATTATCTGATTCCAAGAAATTAAATTACCAAATAATATGGGCTTGCTTGTTTGATGTTTGGGAAAGTAGTTTGGGAGAGTAGTGGAGGTTTGTGAAATAATTTCGATTTGCGTAATGTTGTTTGTTTGAGTTTTGAGAGAGTGATTTGAGAAATAAAGTAGGTGTAGGTTTTTTTGGAATAATTAGGTTGTAGGTGTAAGATGTGTAGGTATTTATGTCAAATCATGTTTGTTGTGAGATAAATTGTATAAGAGATATGTTACTTCATGTCAAATCATAGTAGAGTTTGTATATGTTTTATTTAAAGATAAAAATTGTTGTTTGATTGGATTTTGAGAGAGTAGTTTGATAAAATTGAGAGATTGAAAATTTATTTCAGAAAATAGAAAATATATTTGTTTGACATTTCCCAAACACGAAATTTTTTTAGGAAACGCCAAACCAGAAGGCCCTGTGCCATTCCTGAATAAGCAATCGGATCCCTAATATTGGACATGGGTAATGTTTTACTTTAGTACTCCATTAATTAATTTTACTCGAAAAAAGTTAGTTACTGAAAATTCAATTTCAGAATCTAGGTTAAACGACGACGTTGATAGGCTATCGGCAAGTATTACATAACCAATGAACAATTCCAGTCACACTCCCACCCGCTATCTCAAGTCAGCAAAGAAACCCTAGAAAAATGTCTGGCGGATTTTTTCGGGTAAACATCAAACTTGTGTTTGAGTTCCTACGAATCTATTGATCTCACTCGAATTTAATTTTCTATAATCTCGTTTTAATCTGCGCTTCACATAATTCAGATATCTTAGTCGAATTATTAATTGAACTTTTTCTTTGTTCAAATTAGGGCACGTCCGCGGATCAGGACACTCGATTCTCTAACAAACAAGCGAAGCTACTCAAATCTCAGAAATTCGCTCCTGAATTGGAAAACCTGGTTTGTTACTGTATTTCCACTATTTTTTTATGCATTTTCTAAGAGTTGCCAGTTCTTTCAAGTTCATGAACTGTTTTTAATTATTTTCCAGTATACCTCTATTTATTTGATCATCGTGTTGGAATGTACTAAGGTGGAATTTGATTAAACAATATTGCTAACGCGCCCTGCACAAAGTTTCAATGAAACTCAGGAGCTGAAAATCTCCTCGATTAATTTGTTAGCAACTAGTGAATTTGGCTGACGAAATCATAGCTGGTGTTGCACGAGTGATCTGCATATGTCTGTGTCACTTAAGAGTTCTCAAATTTATTTTTGCTTGTTTGTTTTTGTGGTAGGGGGGGGGGGGGGGGATTGTTTGTTGGGTATCTGATTGTTTCTGTTGTAACTTTTCTTTTCGTGTAACTGTGTTGTTTAGGTGGATATGACGAAAGTGAAGTTGGATGTTATGAAGCCATGGATTGCGAAGCGCGTAACTGAGTTAATTGGTTTTGAAGATGAAGTGCTTATCAATTTTATTTATGGTCTTCTCGAGGGCAAGGTAATTTTTACTAAAGACTACTCTTCTTGTCTGAAGAAAATACTTATCAGCTGCATTTTCCGATAAAGAAATTTCAACATTCATCTTTTAAGACTTAAATTGATTTGATGTTCTGTTAAATGTGCTGCTTTTCTACAGCTGATTAATCATTATATACTTTGGATATCTTGAAAAATATCTGATGCTCAATAGAAAATTGTGGGTGTGATTGGATGCAGGCTGTGAATGGGAAACAGATCCAAATTTCACTTACCGGATTTATGGAGAGAAATACAGGGAAGTTTATGAAGGAGCTCTGGTTGCTGCTTCTAAGTGCTCAACAAAATATGAGTGGTGTCCCTCAACAGTTTTTGGATGCAAAAGAGGAGGAAACAAAAAAGAAGATGGTCGGTCTTGTGCTTCCTTGATTTTGTAGATCTTCTATTTACATCTCCATTAACTGCTCCATGTTAATCTAATGAACCATTTTTTGTTGATTACAGGCTGAGACAGACCGTATTGCTGATGAAATTAGAAGGAAGAAAGAGAAAGAGAAGCTAGAACTTGATTATGAGAAAAATAAGATGGTACTTGCTATTTTTCCGTGAAAGAGTTAGATTGTGAAAAACTGGATATTTCTTTCTTAACTTTTGTTTCTATCTCAGTGCATTCAGCTAGCTTCTGCTTCTGCAATTATTTGGGTTCATATCCTTTACCTCACACTGCTGTAGGATGGTGATGCTGAAATGTCAAGAGATAAGCATACAGTATTGGAGCTTAATGTGAAGCATGATCCCATCCAGCCAACAGATGATAAAAAATGGAATAAGCGAAATGGTTCGAGAGGACGCACCAGGTACCAGCATTTGTTTTTGCTAGTTGCTAAAACTTTATGGTTGCTCCTGCATTTGCGGGATTCTGTTTCCCCTTACTCTTGTCATTTTCTGTAAGGTGGAAGATGTAGGATAACTTGTGGCTGCTAAGAGCACTGAATAGTTTAGATATAAGTTTCAGAATATCTCAATTGCATGAATTGATACTGTGTCAGAGCTGATGATGCCAAATTTGCACCAGGGGGATTTAATAATGGATTCAAATAAGAAAAGAAATTTTAAACATCTCACACTTTAGGTGGGGGTGTTAGAGCTCCTTCTCTTCTGTGGGGGGGGGGGGGGGGGGGAGTTCTTACTGATACTACATCTAATTAAACTCTAAATCAGTTTGCTAAATTACAGAGATTATCATATGGACCTAGGTAGCAGAAAAGAATTTAGTATGCAGAGCTCTTGGCCATGAAAAAATATTCTGGCAAAATTAAGTATTTTGAAACAGTAAGGACCAAATGTTATTCCAGACAAGCAGGATTCGTAAAAAAATTCATAAGTTGATTGAAAAAAATGAAACATGGCCACTATATACAATTTTATTGATGTGGCTTTGAACGGTTTGATGGTTGTTTTATTATTTGCTAGAGTGTATTATTTTGCATTGAAGATACAAGCTTACTTGGCTACTTCTCCTGTATATATGATGTTTACTTTCAAGTGTTGCTGTGTGACAACATCAAAATAAGCTAATAGTTGTGACGACATTTCACTATAGTACATTGTTTTCTGAAGTATTTGGATTTGATATTTACTTTCCGTTTAAGTTGGCATGACATGCTATGTATGTTTGAAGTATTAGGTCAAACCATCTTGTTGATGGAATATGATGTGTTGAGGACTTTGGACTTTATGATATTTTTTCATAGATGGTGGTTAATAGTTTTTGTTTATGTAATATATTTTATTTGTTACATTGGTAAGTTAGATAGTACTATTTCTTATACACATGATATAAGTTCGTTGCAGTGTCTATTCATTCTCACCAGTTTATACTTTATAAGAGTTACTGAGCATGAAGCAGTTTAGCTATTTTTTTAAAGTAATTATGTCCTGTATTGAAGAATGCATGTCTTGTGCCATGTTTTCAATCTTTCATATTGTCAAAAAAAGGGGTTTAAGTATTTTTATACTGAAAACTCTCGGCACTATAAAAGATGTTATAGCTCTCTTTTGCTTTTTCCTAAGTAACTATATTTTTAAACAGCAGCTTGATTTCTGAAGGGAAAGTGTACTTCTTGTTTATTGTTGGTTTCGGTTATCATTTCAGTTTTTGGTAGGAAACACTGCTAATGATGAAAATTTTGTTAAGATATTTTGTTTTATCTGCTTAGGGACTCACCATCTTCAGATTCGGCTTGCCATTCCCAATCTCCGAGGTGTGCATGTTTATTCACGATAAGCATCAGTGTTCTATCTAATTAAATGAATCTGCTCTAAATTACCAAGTATCATGACTTGACACTTTTTTGTTATTTTGAGCAGGCGAAAGCGTTCAATGTCACCTAGCAAGTTCTCCAACTCTCGGGCTTCCTCCAAGTAAGTTTCATAAAGTACTAAGTTACTTTTTGTCATTTTCGTATGAGTATAACATCTACTGTTTCTGTAGTGATAGGCGGAGGTCAAGAAGCATTTCTGGATCATCTCCATTGAGAAATCACTCCATTTCCCCTCAAAGGCGCCGTCGCTCTTCGCCAAGAAGGTCTGTGACACCTCGTCGGAGGCATAGTATTCGAAGTTCTTCCTCTCCTTCTTCTTCTCTTTCTCCAAAAGGGTGTAGGTCACCACATTCCAGGAGAAGATCAATGTCTCGTATACGAAACAGATCTCCTTCCCCCGTAAGACATAGAGTTCGTTCTCCATGGCTCCACAGATCTCGATCTCCTTTGCATCGTAGATCACGCTCCCCCATGCGGCGTAGGCCGAGAACACCTATGTGGAGATCACCAGCCCGGTATAGGTCCCGGTCTCCCATGAAACGTAGATCACCATCTCCCGTACGACACATATCACCATCTCCTGCACGACGCAGATCACCAGCTCCTGCACGACGCAGATCACCAGCTCCTGCACGACGCAGATCACCAGCTCCTGCTCGACGCAGATCACCGTTTCCTACACAAGACAGATCACCATCTCCAGTCCGCCGCAGGTCGCCACCTCTGCATCGCCAGTCACCATCTCCAGCCAGAAGACGATACCGGCGATCTCCATCTACTCCACGGCAATCTATTTCACCAGTTAGACATAGGTCTTATATGGACGAGTATAGAAAATCTTCGACTACTCACAGATGGAAATCTCCTTCTGGTCAAGAGTCTAGTTCCCCATCACCAGTTCGTCGCAATTCCCTTTCACCCATTCGAAGAGGATCTCCAAGAAAAAATGCAAGATCACCTCCAAAATCTTCTGGACAAAAAGTCAGGTACTTAAATATGTTATTTGCTGTTAATCCATAAGAGTTGGATATGATACCCATTCTTTTTTACTACTAGTTAATTTTTACATGCCTTGAATGTTATATGCTGCAATGATAGTTGAGGACCTATTAGAGTTATTTTGAATCGATTAGAACAGTGCAGTCTTCCATCATGGAAGAGCCAATGAGACATTACCCACATAAATCACAACCCACATAAATCCTACTTGGATTGCTCATCTTCAGATTAAGATTTTATTTGGAGTTCTTGGTTTGGAAAAGATCTACAATAACTTGAAATCAAGAATTGCATACAAGGAGGTAAATACCATAGCATCAAGGCTGTGCATTTTTTTTTCAACGGTAGGTCCGATATGGACAAGTGAAGTCTCATTCGAGTGACAATATGTTGGGTTGCAGTTCACTGCTCCATTACCTCTTCCACATGCATTATATACTTGAAGTTATTATGTAAATAAAAAATAACTGAGATCCCGAAACATAACTTGG
This sequence comes from Penstemon barbatus, assembly GCA_003313485.2. NCBI lineage: Eukaryota > Viridiplantae > Streptophyta > Magnoliopsida > Lamiales > Plantaginaceae > Penstemon > Penstemon barbatus. Next base: position 7,095,380 of record CM064877.1, read on the forward strand.
TTTTCAGCTTGTAGCCAAGGCATAAATTGTGTAAGATTCCTTTTATCTCAGTTGCCCATTTGGCACAAATACAGTATACTTTAAATTGTTCAATTTATTTCCATAATGATGCAAACATGGTAGCACTAATCTGAAAAGCGCAAAATGAGGGAGGCTGCAGTATGAGAGAACTCTTGGGTATTAAACTGTGTTGCGACACAATGGGTTCCTTTGTATTTGTATTATTGCCAAAACTCAAGTAGATTGTGTTCATGTATTCTTGTTCTACATCTATTTGTCCCAACTCTTTATAGTTGCAGGAAGCCTACAATTCAGAATCACTATAATTTTCTTCTTTTGAGATTGTTGTAAGCAAGTTGATTCTGATCTGTATAGTTCTCCTGTCACTCGTGCAGAAGCCATGAGAAATATGCTCCTGCTCGTCGTGTGTCTCCTAACGGAGGAGCTGAACTCCTCCCTAAGAACCGTAATGGATCAAAATCCCTGGACCATAGGCCCATTGTTTCTCTGAGGTCACCACAGAGGGATATGCTGGATCGAAACAATTTACATGGAAAGGAGAGAGATTCATCACCTTCTATCCAGAAGTCCCCATTTCTAGCAGTTGCTTCTAAAAACAAAAGTTATGGTGGAGGGCAGAGGTCTAAACCTATAATAGTTCAGCTAATTTTAGTCTTCTGTTACTTAATATAATATTATAGATCTTTATGTTTGAGATTTGTTCTTGTAGGTCAACTAGTCCTCATGATAGTCCTTACCTAGGAAGGGAAAATACTATTCATCCCGAGATTCCGAGCCCTTTGCCAAAAGCTGCTGGGCCTAAAGCTCGTGGTAGATCTGGGACAAGTGCAGGGAAAATTTCTCCAGTTCAACCTGACAAGGTGGATCATAAAGGACATCGTGAACAACAAGAGCTATCAACCATACATATATCCAGTGGTTTGAGTGAGAATGGAAGTGAATCATATGTTCATCGTGACCGAGCCAATGATAAGAAGAGAGCTCCAACAGATGATAGGAAGGGCATTTATCTTGCAGAGCAGGGAACTTTGCCAAAGTTGTCAAGGAAGTCTGATCAGAATAATCAAAATGATTCTAAGGATTCTCCCTTTAAGGAAACTGATGAGCAAAGAACTGGAGTAAAAGAAAAGAGGAAACCCAAGAAGCTGGATAGACAAGAGACAGACTCAGATGATTATTCTAGCTATGATTCTTACGAGGAGAGGAGGGAGGCCAAAAGAAGGAGAAAAGAAGAAAAAAAACTGAAAAAGGAGGAGAGGCGTCGAAAGAGGGAAGATAGACGTCGTCGAAAGGAAGGAAGGCATGCAGACAAGCTAAAATTGAAGGCAGTTGATTCCTGTAGTTCTTCGCCAGAACTTGAGCGAGATCATTCTGAAGGTGAAAGTGTTCGAAGGAAGGAATCACAGACAAATGACATTCCTGATAGAGAGTCTGAGCAGAAAAAGCTTGAGATAGAGCTCCGGGAGAAGGCTATTGAGTCTCTTCGTGCCAAAAAGGGCCTTGTCAATTAAACCTTATGATGCTTTAGAATATTTAGATGCTTTTCTATTTGGCAATTAAACTATTGATGCATATTTACCCCTCCCCCCCCCCCCCCCCCCCCCCCCTTTTTACAAGACTGGCAGACCCTATATATTTTAGATGAATGTTTTCTTCATATTATTTGATTTAATCTGTCTTTACTGGTGGCAGCTGAATTTATAAATGAGGATTTTCTGAGCTAGTTTCTTAGAGTGCAACTCTGTGCTGGCTTTTCTTCTAAATATTCTGGTAATCTATGTCTTCCCTTTGCTGGGAATGTGTTTACCTTGTTTCTTGAAGATATTACTTGTCTGCCAGATATCAATCCCCTTGTTGTTTGGCCGAGGCCTGTCATGCTTGACATGATTTGGTCTTCATGATTACAGTACGATATGTGCTACGACTCACATTTTTCTTAAAGCATATATAATAGTTGTCAGGTTCTCTTGATTGATTAAACACCTTTTATTCTTTGGCATGATTGCTATATCCTGAAGGTCTTGGCAGTTTTAACCCCCCAGTATAAAATTGTTACTAAAGAATGCTTCATATTGAATTTATAGATGTCAATATTGTGAGCTAGGTGATTTGGTTGGGCAGATCTTTAGCAGCTCCTATGTTTGGAATCTGCAAACAGGTGAAGTTTTTATAATCCTCAGTTGGCCTCTATTGGATATTGATTTAATAGGTTATGTAATATATGGAAGCCTAAGTTCTAATGTAGCCTCTGTGTGGTTGGCAGCTGAGGCTTGTTCCAAGAATTTGATTTCCTATTGTATTTGATACCTTAGGCTACTCTTCATCCTGTTTCGATGTTAATTGCAGAAGTTGAATAATTTCTGGTGCGTAATTTTGGTGTAGTTTTGTTTGTCAATGTTTTGATAATGCTACATGAGGTAACTGTTTTGAGTTTTCTTTCTTAGCATGTTACTATTTCAATATATCTTTTTATGCTTGGTGGGAAGTTATTTGTTCCTTCTCCATGTTTCACTGCATGCTGCAGCCTGAATGGTGACAATTTGAATTACAAATTATTGACCAAGCAGTATAACTTGAGCACTTACGAATTCTTTGTGAATATGTTTTTTATTTTTATTTTTATATTCCAACACCTTTTCCTGTATATGTACTGTTATATCTGCCACTAGGTTGTGATATATATCGCTTTTGTTTATGAGCACAAGTCTTATGTTGTTGCTTGTTTTCTTCCTTCACCCCTTGTAACTCTTATGTAAATGTACTAAAAATGTGTTGCGGCTGTTTGCTATGAAATATACGTAAATACTGGAATTAATAAGAACCATGTCCTCTTTCTTAGGGTCAAACACCCATTAGTGGTTGTCATCTTAACATGGTTACAAAGGAGGTATTTCCTTGGTTTCCCTTTTTGCTGGTTTATTATCTAGTTTATACACTTTTGGAAGCCTGGCTATGATAGATTTCAAGTTACTTTGTTAGACAGAGATCTGATTTTTAAGGTAGTAAAAAAACAGAGATGTGTGTTTTTAACACTTACATGGAATTGTGCGTAGTTAATTTGTCTATCGACCTTTGGTTCTCTTTGTATTACCCCCAAGTCATTAAGAGTTATTTGATATGCGTTTGGGGATGCAATCATGGCCTAGTTTGTGAAATGAAGTTAAACCACACATCGGTGATGATTATATAGTAAGGTTCAAGGTTTAGGTCTGATGTCCCTGTTTGAATTCATTTTGGCTCATGAGTGATGGAATTTCGGGTCTTGAAACCCGAAATTTCGGAACTCTAGTCCAGAAAAATCCACGACTCAAAATATTTCCTGATCACCCAACATTATGAAACACATTGCAATATATATATATTATCTAAATCTTAAAAATAGTTGTTCTTTTATGGTATTGCATTCTTGGTTTTCGTTCTCAGAATTGATTCTGATTGTACAAAATACAGTAAATTAATGAGTCCATTCTGGGTTTTATCGTGTATCTTCAGAATTCTGTGCAAAGTAGCACTAACTTACATTGGTGGGAACAAATCACACGATGCTAACAAATATAATGTTCTAACTAGACTTGCATTTTGCTATATCCTTTCCATTTTTTCGACATCTTCTAATAAAGCTTTAGCACTACATGAATGATGAGAATATGCTAAGGTTGCTGTTTCTTGGATTTTATATACGATTCCCTATGTATGAAAGATCTTCATGAAACTCCTCTGTTGAGGAAAAGCAGGCGCGCAAGGGTGTGAGACATTTATAAAACATTAAATTGACCAGGATAATCTTGTTTTGTTTTTAAGTTAAAAGCAAAGATTCATCGTTTTCCTTGTCAATCCCCAGTCCATCCACAGTTAGCGGCTTGGGAGGTTATTACTACCTCCGTCCCATTTATTTTGCTCCATTTGCTATATTACTCGATCAAACTTTTTAATCTTTTAAGTGACTATTCACATTTGTGGTGTATTAAATATTTTAAATATTAGTATATATGATATCATAAGATATTATCAACTTATTATTGAAATATATTGATTAAATTATTTATTATAATTTTTATAAATTTAATCAAGTTGATTGGTCAACTATACCAGGAGAGCTGGGATGGAGGGAATATTATTATTAATGGGTTGGGATCTTTGGATTGGGTGGGTGTAATTATTATTATTGTTTTAACTTTTCCTTATTTTCTATATTTTATACTAATATATATTGTAACAATGGTTAATTCATTAATAATCAGTTAAACTAAAATATTTTAAAAAATAGATAAATAAGTTTTTCTTTTATATATATTTTATGATATGATACTTTTTAAATTATACTTAGTTTCTTATTATTATATAAGAATTACATTTAATTTAATAAATATGTAATAAGAATTTTAGTTTTTTTAATTAATTTGATGTAATTTATGCATAATATGTAAAGTTAGATATTGATAGTAAATAGTAATCGACTTGAAAACAAACAAATTGTGTTAGTGCCATTAACATATAAACAGAGAACTTGCACAACACAGAAGATCGTGCGTAAAATTAATTAATCCTTGGTTTTTCTTGTTAAAACCAAGTTCGGTCATCTCAATATTTTGCATTGCAATTAATAAATAGATGTGACCGAGGCAATAGTTGGCAAAAAATGTGAAGGCCACCATATATTTGTGCTTACTAGTAAAATGATTTCCACCTTTGAAAGCTAAGCACTCCTCAAGAATAATGTGAGTGTAAGATCATTCTGAACTAGCTAGAATAATGTCACATGAATTAAACTCAGCACAAATGCTTTACATGCATCGCAAGATGTGCTAAATTAAACAAGTTAATCCTAACTTACAAACACATCTTCAAGAATATTTAAATTTAAGCTTTGTTTCCATCTCTTCAATCCTAAGTGCACTATTACTTGTCATCTGTAAAGTCTTTCAGCACAAATACATACCTAATGATCAGTCGAAGAACTTCGTGTTTCACCGGTCTTAAACTATGCAAATCACTAGTTATTTCATTGCTATTCCTAAGTCTAACTTATATATTCTTGTATAATCATCCCTGTTGCAAGACTTCAAAACCCTTTAGCACATATTTAAAGTTAAAGCAACGCAAGGGGATGATGCCGCCTAATTATGTTACAAACATTAGTCATATATTTTTCGGAATAGCTGGTTCATCTAAAGCATGGAACAACAGAAAAAGTTACATACAATCATGGTGGAGGCCTAACATAACCCGAGGACTTATATTCATGGAAAGGTCCCCTACCGAGCATTTTCCATGGGCTTCGACTTTCCCTCCCTTTCACGTTTCCGAAGACAACTCAAAGTATAAACACTACAACAAACACCTGCCATTTGTTATTAGAATTACGCGTATGATTGAAGAGGCGTTTAACGCGCAAAGCAAAGGTGTAAGGTGGTATGTAATGGCAGATGATGATACTATATTGTTTGTTGATAATTTGGTGGAGGTTTTGTCTAAGTATGATCATAGAAAGTACTATTATGTTGGGATGAGATCTGAATCTATTGTGTCTAATTGTTTGAATTCATTTGATATGGCATTTGGTGGAGGTGGTTATGCTTTGAGTTATCCTTTAGCAAAGGCTGTGGCTAGAAACATGGATTCTTGTATCAAGAGGTATCCTACTTTGTTTGGAAGTGATCATATTATGCAGTCATGTATAGCTGATTTGGGAGTTTCCTTAACTCAAGAAAAAGGGTTCCATCAGGTACTCTTCATTTCTTTATGAAAACCAATCACCTTAGACTATCATGTTTATTTTGAGCAAATGTCATGTGATAAATACATACATACATTACACTTCTAGTCCCGCACTTTATAAAATTGCACTTTTAGTTTCAATTTTTTAAGATGTTTTGCAATTTTTTGTCCCATCGTCTTCTTTGTGACTAAAAGTGCAAATTGAGACAACCCATGTGACCAAAGGTGCCAAAAAGAGACTATCTTAACGAAAACTATAATTAATAATTGAGACTAATAGTGCAATTTTGTAGGATGTGAGACCAAATGTGCAAGAGTTTTAAAAAATATCCAACCAAAAGTGCAACTTTGTGAAGTACGGGATCAAAAATGTTGAGGGCCCAATCATGTAACACTGAAAATGCAGTGTTGCCTATATATCAATATTGATTAATATAGAATCTTAGTCTATATTTAATTGCATTAGATAACCATTATTCTAAATCCAAACATATATATATATAAGCAAAAAAAAAGGTTGTTTCTCAATGTGAATATTTATGTTCCATGTACCATATCCAAACTTATGTACTGATTTTTCTCACAAAAGGATTCAAATTTGTTATCATATAGGTAAGCAATTAACTTCAAACCATCCCATTTATTCTAAAATATCAATATAATGCAGATTGATCTTCACAGAGACATTTCAGGATTTCTATCAGCTCACCCTCAATCTCCTCTCCTATCCCTACACCACCTTGAAGCTGTAGAACCAATCTTTCCTTCAATGAATCGCTACGACTCATTAAACCACCTCATGAAAGCTGCAAAAATCGACCAATCTCGTTTATTACAACAAAGCATATGTTATTACAAGAAAAACAACTGGACCTTTTCAGTTTCTTGGGGCTATTCTGTTCAAATATATGAAAACATTATCCCTCCTAGCTTTCTATATAGACCCCTCGAGACATTTATTCCGTGGAAAAATGGCGCCTCACCGCCTTATATGTTCAACGCTCGAAGCCTCTCAAGTGTTGATCGTTGTGGTTTTCCACATTTTTTCCTTTTTTCTAATGTGGATGAAAACAGAGTTACGGATCATATTGTAACAAGCTACAAAAGAAAATCTCCTCGCGGTTTACCTACTTGCGTGTCAAATGGTAGTCATTCGGCTGATTATGTATCCAAAATCCGCGTTCTTTCACCAGTGAAGAAGTATATATGGCATGTAAGTGAATGTAATTTTGTTAATTATGTACATTATACACAATAAATTTTCTCACATTAATGTAATGATATATTTATATTGTGTTTTTTTTCCTTAATTTTTTCTCTTCTTTTCAGGATGGAAGCAGAAGAGAGTGCTGTGACATTGTACAACTTGTGGGAATGGATTCAATGGCAATAAAACTGAGGGATTGCATGAATGATGAGATAATAGCTTGACTTTAGTAATGCTTGTAACCAATGTTCATTTCCATGTTTTCTATATTTGTATTTTCAAAGAGATCAAATCTTATCTTGATATTTGTACTGTATTTTCAGACTTCATCAATGTAGAAGCAAGCAAATCAATTTGTGATTTCCAAGTGGATAAATAAGATATAAACAAAAAATACAACTAATTAATAATATGTTGAGACTATGTTAATATATTAGTGAATTACAAATTGGATTAAATACCATAATAGTGAGGAATTAAGCAAATATCATCTCATGAAACAACTACCTAATTATCGGTCCAAAGCAAAGTCAAATTCTTATTTAGTTGAGTGAGACACGGGACTCCCTGATCACTTTGGCTAGATCCATGTCCGAACAAACAAGTTCCTATCTTCACTTTCTTATTTGTTCGTTCATGGAGATCCTTAATTTCTCATCTTAAACCAGAACAACTTTGAATGCAATGGTAAATTGGCACTAATTATCTTCGTTAACTCTGGGTGTCGCTTGACCTCAATCTCAAAAGATTCGATATGTTAAAGGTGACAACACCAGACTTCGATTTTGTGGGAAGTATTAGAAATAGACTCTCCTTGTATCTCCTAAGGTTTTTTGCAAGTTTCTGTTCACATTTGTTAGTTATATGCATCTATTGCATCGCGTCACCAAATACATATTAGGCAACAAATCAATTACATGGTGACAAGTGAAATATAAAACCACATCACGTGATGTTGTAACACATATGTTTCATCATCTCATGAGTTTAGAAAACTATTTTCACATGATTCAACAAACACAATATGATATGAGTTTTATTACTATACAATTGATCTACTGCACCATATGTGTTTGGTGATGTGGTGCAGCGAATCCATGAATCAATAGCATGTAAAATGCAGCTCTCTTTTCATATAGCATTGAAGGCAAGTATAAAGTGTGAATACTCAACATGTCACATGACTCATCATCAGCACACATGCATAGAACATCAACTATGCCTATAATCATATTCTGAAAATTTGTGGAAAAAGAAAAGAAAAGAAAAGAAGAAGCCTCGTTTGAATTAAACAAGAAACTTCGCCAAATTTTCAGCAATCTGATTTTTCCAATGTCTTCAATTAATTGTTCAAACTCCAACACAAATCCATCTATCATATTAAACATATTCTTCAAATTACTACTTATTTCCGGATTCATTTTCTACATAATCTATATTCTACTATTCTTCAGTCCATATTATAATATCTCTACCTTCTTCACTAAATCTAGCCCCAAAGGCCCTGAGTTAGCCACTTCTTCATTTTCTCCAACAAATATTAGTGATATAGTTTTTAGTATAGCAGGGTCAACAACTACATGGTGGGAAAGAACATCATGCATCGAATCATGGTGGAAACCAAATATCACCCGAGGATACGTTTTCTTCGAAAAAAATCCTCAAGAAATCACCCCATGGCCAAAGTATTACCCCCAGTTTCGTATCTCAGAAAACACATCTAAGTACAAAGATTATGACAAACATCTATTCCGGCAAGCCATAAGAGTTGCGCGTCTTATATTGGAAACATTCAACGTAGAAAACGAAGGCGTTAGATGGTACATTTTGGCAGATGATGACACGATATTTTTTGTAAATAATTTGGTAGATGTTCTTGGAAAATATGACCACAATAAGTATTTCTATATTGGGATGAATTCGGAATGCCATGCTTCGAATTATTATCACTCTTTTGAAATGGCTTTTGGCGGAGCGGGATTTGCTTTGAGCTATCCTCTTGCAAAGGCATTGGTGAAGAATTTAGATGTGTGTTTGAAAAGATATCCGAATTTGTATGGAAGTGATCACATTTTGCAGTCTTGTGTTGCTGATTTGGGAGTTTCTATCACTCAAGAGAAAGGTTTCCATCAGGTAAACAATACAATTTCTTTAAATTTATTTCTCTTATACAAATAGTTATAGATTAATTGTTCTAATTCTTTATCAATACCATCATCCTAATATATAAGGAGATTGAACTCGTTTTGAATCCAAATTCATATCCGCTCCGTTGACTGCCCTGTCAATATTTATATTTTCAATATGAACCAACAGATGATCAAACATTTTACTTTTCAGAACTATAAAAACTAGTTTAATCTCATCACAATATTACATATATATACATAATTAATTAATCCTGATTGATGATATATTTATGTTACGCATACAGATTGATCTACACAACGACATATCAGGTCTTCTATCAGCTCATCCACAATCTCCTCTTCTTTCTTTACACCATCTCCATGAAGTAGACCCCATTTTTCCGTCATTAAACCGTAGTGAATCCCTCAACCATCTCGTAAAAGCAGCAAAAATCGACGAGTCTAGACTACTTCAACAAACAATTTGCTACCACAAGCCTAAAAACTGGACATTCTCTATATCGTGGGGCTATAGTGTGCACGTTTATGAGTCGATATTACTTCCTAGTATATTACGGAAACCTCTGCAGACATTCACACCATGGAGCAAATCTGCCAAGCCTTTCTTTGTGTTCGACACACGATTTCCCTCGAAGAATCCATGTGAAGCTCCACATGTATTTTTCTTTGATTCAGTGGAAAGAGGAGAATATGTTGTTATGAGCTATGGGAGAAGTAAGGCGCGTGGATTACCAACTTGCACGGCGGGTGGCAATCATTCAGCTGATTCTATGTTGAAAATTTATGTACTCACCCCTAGAAGAAAACATGATTTGGTAAGTCCGTCCCAATATAATTAAATAGAGTAATTTATGTTGGCCGGCCTCCATGAATTTGAATGTATATATATATATATTTTTATTTTTCAGATAGGGGGTAAAAGAGAATGTTGCGACGTGGTGATGAATATAAAGCAGGGCATGGATGCTACAGAAATCAAGCTTCGGGATTGCTTAGAAAATGAAATTCTGCCGCCATGAATATTATGATCATATATATATGCTCTTTCAACTTTACAATATATGCAGGCGGCATCAATTTTATAATTATTATTAAAAATTTTTTTTTTTTTTTTTGATTTTGTAGTACAATTATGTTATCATCATTTATGATTTTCTTATGGAGGCAGCCCATATTATATATAACGTGTCAACCCATACAAAGTTTGAGGTAGAGTGATCGGAGGAGTACTATATATATTAAACAAATCTTACATAATACTATATAAAATAAAGGTTGTTCAAAGCTTCATCAAAAACAACAAATTTACATTAAAATTAGTTAAAACCAAATTCAAATCAAAATATTACAAATAATACCCCAAATTGAAGATGAATTACACTATTCAACAAATATATTACTATAAATTTAAGAAAATACATTAACCAAAAGACATGGAAAAATACTAGATAAACAAAATAATATTAATATCATATTTTTATAATCATTTTTTATTATTTATATATTACTTCCTCCGTCCATTTTCTTTCTATCTTTTTACTTTTGGTGCGTTACATAAAAGTTCAGCAGTGTGAAATTTTTAGTTATTTATATATATATACCCTTGAAAGTAGTTGTCGATAGTTAGCGGTGTTAAATCATTATTTTAGGAGATAAAATATTTTTGAGAATAATAATTTTATTATAGAAATAAGCTATTATTTTATGATATTAAAAAAAAAATTAAAAATTTAGTGACTGAGGAAGCATGGAGCATAAAAAATTAGGAACATAAGGAGAAACTAAATTACTCTAGTTTGCTCATTAGTTTCTGTTCTAAATCAGTCGGATTAAAATCCCAAATGGATAGAAATGTAATTTTGTCCATAATAATCAACTGTTATTTGTTGAAGATAAAAAAGAAACATGTCTCCGGCCCTACACGCAGCCGCTGCGTCCGTCTGGGTGAAGCTTAAGTACCGAAAATCCAACCCCCAGACACACTCTTCAAGCTCCATTCGGTTCAAAACAACTGCCTCCGCCGCCACGCCTTCACGGTGGTCTCTTCACGGCACCACCGCCCTCGTCACTGGTGGCACCAGAGGCATCGGGTCTGTCTCTTAACCAAACTAAACTTCTATTCTTCCATTTTTCGCACATGAGTGATTTCCAATCATTCAAACATTCAATTTTGTATACTTCTATGTCGTTTATATTTTGGTCGAATATTGATTATCGAGAGCCCCAAATTCAAATTTGAAGGTGGGGCTTTACCTGATTTTGTTGTTTTGTGCATAGAGTACATTGTAATTTCTGCTAGAATCATCACCATTACTTTGCAGTTTACATGACTTACTCATTTAGTATGCACTGGAAATTTAAAAGCTGCAATTTTGGATCTCTGATTTGTATGTTTGTGCTTTCTCTTTTTAACTACATTTTAAAGCCATGCGATTGTGGAGGAGTTGGCTGGGCTTGGAGCCATTGTGCACACGTGTGCGAGGAATAAAGACGAGCTGGAGATATGCTTAAGGGGTTGGAAAGAAGAGGGTCTCGGGGTCACGGGATCAGTGTGTGACATGTCCTCTACAGCGGAGCGTGCGAAGTTAATGGATTTTGTTTCTTCTATGTACAATGGGAAGCTTAATATTCTTGTAGGTTTGACCCTCTATATGAAATTGCATTGCAGTACTAAGATATCATATAGATGTGGAATTGATGAAATTGCAGTTTTTATGCTTTGATTTTGTCAATATGCTCTTAGGTCTTGGATATATCACGTCGCATGCTTGTCTTTATTAACCTTTCAAAATTGTGGCTTTACCCTTTCTTCAGGCCATTTGTTTGTGAATTTCCTTATGTATCTTCGTTTGCTATTGCGTATCTATAGATAAACAATGTTGGAACAAACATACGAAAACCTATGGTTGATTTCACAGAAGAAGAAGTTTCAATGCTCGTGGGAATAAATTTTGAATCGGCTTTTCACATGTGCCAGCTTGTGTATCCACTTTTGAAAGCTTCTAATGCAGGAAGTGTTGTGTTCACATCTTCGGTCTCCGGTTTAGTATCCTTGAAACATATGTCTGTCCAAGGAGCAACTAAAGGTAATGCCATTCAGTCTGACTCCAATTAACTGCTAGAATTGCGATAACTTCGCCATTGTACTCTTAATGAATATAATCTTCTCCTTTCATCTTTAGGTGCAATCAATCAACTTACGAGAAATTTGGCCTGCGAGTGGGCAAAGGACAATATAAGGATTAATGCTGTGGCACCTTGGTACATCAAAACCTCCATGGTGGAGCAAGTACATTTTTTTCTTTGTTTCTTTTTTCCCATTGGTTTTTTTGGGAAAAGATTTGTACATTTTTTCAAAGAACTTTTAATTCTAAAAAGTTTTTTTTGGCATAAGACACTATTAAAGGGAAAAAGTAAATCAAGATTAATAGACTAATATGTAACCTCATATTTATGAAATTCTTGGATGCATTCTATAATATGGGTCCTAGTCAATATCTAACTTGTATGGTGTTAGGACCGGACCGGGGCGGCTCGGCTCTGAGTTTTATTCTGTATTGGAACTAGCTTAATGTTTCAGTCTGAATTTGTTTATCGGTATAATATTTGCCAATAGAAGACAATTAATTGTGCGTCTGGACTTTCCAAGTTGTTGTAATTATGTGTGTTGATCTTTACTCTTGTATTTCAGGTGCTGAGTAAGAAAGAATACTTGGAAGAAGTATATGCTAGAACTCCATTGCGGAGGCTTGGAGACCCAACGGAGGTTTCATCTGCTGTAGCGTTCCTTTGTCTACCTGCATCATCGTTTATCACTGGCCAGATAATCTGTGTTGATGGTGGCATGTCTATAAATGGCTTTTATCCAACCCAAAGCTTTTAAAACTCGCAAACTATTCTTCTCTTTTCTGAAATGCTCTAGAGGGGAGGGGGCTTTGTTCATTCTCTATTTCTATTGTATTTTTAGTTTTAGATCAATTCACATTGAGCTTTTACTTTAAGGCAGGCAGGTTCAGGTTGTAACTTACAACTATCATATGTATTCCATCATATTGTTTGAAATTTCAACTTGTTCTAAACAGCTTTGTTGAAATTATATTCAGTATTGATACTATTGATATTCAGGTTTATAAAAAATTGTTTTGAACTTGATTCGTTCTCCATATCAAACAAGCTTTTGTTTGATAATTTTCTACACATTGTGATAAAATATATATATAAACATCAAGTTCGTCTCAAAACAAGTATTCAAGGCTCCTGAATAACGAAAAATCGAACCATCACTTATCTGTAATTACACTTCATTTTTTTCAGAAAAATATATGACTCGTGTGCAATTTAGAAAAAGAAAAAAAGAAAAAAAAAACCATGATTGAACAAAATTAAAACTTATTATATCTATTTTTTTTATATTTCAATTTCAAGTTTACAACATTGTATTTCCCGTGCCCCTCCGAAACAACAAATTGAAACACCTTTTCAGTTTTCACATTTTCAAGCATCAAATTTTGCCAGTGTACTTGCAAGCCCCGATTTTCTTTTCACTTATTTAAAAATAGAAAAATCAGTTTTCTTTTTATATTTCTTTTTGTTTTGACTTTGACGTAATTTCCATTATTTCTGACGAAAACATCGATAGCTTGTTTGGTTGTCAAGAAAGTGAGGGAAAATTGTAGGGAAAGGAAAAGGAAAGGAAAGGAAAGGAAAAGGAAAAGAAAGTAATTTTCCTCTACATGTTTGGTTGTCAGGAAAATTATTTTCTTGCAGGTGTTTGGTTGTCAAGAAAATTTTGAAATATAATATTTTTGATAAATATTTTTGTTTGATTATGAATACTTTCTAAATTATAAAATATATTAAAATATATCTTCATATATCTACATTACACGTATATATATTTATGTAAAAATTAGTTGATATTGTCTTTTATTATTTGTATTTTTTTATTTCAAGATAGGATTTACGTTTTCTTTGTTGATAAATATTGTATGAATAATAATGTTTTCATTATATTAACTATAATATATAGATTAATTTGACACTATTGTATTTTTTTAGTCACCGAATTTATATCAATTTTCAAATTAACAAGGGGTTATCGTCAATTTTTAAAGTTAACAGGGGGGTTACTGATAATATTTTAGGTAATAGGGGTGCTTTTGCATCATTTTGTGGGGGGTATAATTGTTATAATGACTTGAGAGGGTATTTTTTTGCTAATAATAAATAAGCACAAATGGGTTTTTTGTAGGAAAATATCACAAATGAAAAATTATGATAGTTAGACAAAGTACAAGGGGAGTTTTGCAATTTACTAAAATATTTTCCCCGGATTTTCCTTGGATTTCCCCATCAAATTGGTGGGGAAATTTTTTCTTCATAAAATTTTCCAGCAGGAAAGTTGAAGGAAAATAAAAATTTCCTTTCCTGTTATCCAAACAAGAATGAGAGAAAAAAAAACTTCATTTCCCTCACTTTCTCTCACTTTCCCGACAACCAAACAGTACACGAAAGGTTTTTATTTTTGAATCAAAATAGCGAAAATAATATGTAATTTCAAAATTATTTATTTTGTCGATAGTTTTTTTTACAATTTTTTAATAATATTTTTGAAATATTTGTAAAAAATTTCTAATATTTAACTGTTGAAATATACTCAAGAAACGATATTTTGATCCATGCTTTGGTTGTCTATTTACTCTACTCCCAATGCCTCAATCTACATATAGATTTTACTAAGATTCTTCAAAGTTTCGGGAAATATCTCTTACACCTGCAGTGCAACCTGCGGCATGTTTATTATACTTGTCAGAGTTGGCACAGAACATTATACTGTATTAATTACTACAGTATTAATTAATAGATCATGTCATTTTAGCAAGACTATATTACGAATTAATACAAAAATTCTCCTTAAATATTGACTATTACAAAAATTCCTCCCAACTTTGATATCTTCTTATAATTCTCATTTGCTCTTAAAATATTTCTAATGGTATATAAGTATATTATAAATTTAAAATTTGAGTGTTAATTGTTATATTTTATAAATTATAAAAACGATAATCAAATCTCTCTCCGTTTCATATTAATTGACATATCATTATTTTTCACACACATTAAGGAACTTCATTATTACATAGACTACTTTTTAATTTTTTATTAGTGAGTGGTGTCCAAGTTTCCCAACTCCAATGAGAGAAAGGGGCAAAATAAAAAAAAAAATGCTTTAAAAATTCAAACATGTCAATTAATTTAAAACGAATATTTTTGACAAATATGCCAAATAATATGAAAGGGAGGGAGTATTTACTACAAAAATAATTGATATAATTTATAATTGTCCACAAATATTGCAATATTTTTACATAGTTATTATTAATTTAACTTCTAAAATAACAAATTAAATAAAAATTGAATAATAGCATTTATAAATATAAAATTATAATTTCACTAAAATAAAAGAATACTTTTATTGCATTAAAATATATTGAATTTATAATAAAATATAAACTTTATTAACTTATTTTTTATTTATAATACATTATTAAATTATATTAAATTTTCTAATTTAGAAAGTAAATTCATTTAACTAAATGTATAAATAATTTGTTCATATATATAATAAAACATTACTAGAATTCTATTTTATTGTTATAATTGTTAATAAATATATAAATACATTTTTTTTTAAATTTATTTAAATTTATGGGCAATAAATTTTATCAACTATTTTGATAATAAATATATAATTATTACTTTTATGTTTATTTTTTTACCATCACTTTTATAATTTATAAGATAAAACAATTAGCATTCAAGTTTTAACATTGATAAGATATTACAAATATTACAAATAATACCAAATGACAAAATTTAAATATTTTTGAGGCAAAATATTAATTGTAAGAAAGTAATAAACTTGAGGGGAATTTTTTTTAATACTCAATATGTAAAAATGATTTTTTGTAATCCTACTTACTATTATTTTAAGGGTGCCTTTTGGTCAAAATACTAAACTTTGACTTAAATTCTATTTTCCTAGAATTTACAATTATTTTGAAAAAAAAATAGAATTTACGGTTACATGCACAACATATAAAAAAAAAAAAAAAAACTGCTCTAAAAACTCCCACGTCTATATGTTTACATGTAGAAAATTAAAGAAATTTAAAAAATAAATAATGCTCTAAAACTGCTCTAAAAACTCCCACGTCTATATGTTTACATGTAGAAAATTAAAGAAATTTAAAAAATAAATAATGCTCTAAAACTGCTCTAAAAACTCCCACGTCCATATGCTCACTTTGCATTGAAAATTAAAGAAATTTAAAAAATAAATAGTGCTCTAAAAAATAGGGAACTCCCACGTCAATTATTTACACTCCCACGTACCATGTAAACTTTTGAAGCCACGTCCATTTCAGACTTTCTTTATTGATTACAAAAATCATATTGCAAGTTCAGACTTCAAATACTTTTTTTATTGATCACAAAAACCATATTGCAAGTTCAAGCTTCAAATACTGTTCGTCTGCTTTAGGGACAATCTATCGAGCACAATTGATAGGTGATCACAATTCATCAATTCAATTCCATGTATCAATGTTATATGTCTCAATACTTTATAGTGTTTATACCACATTTCTTTTTTCAGATTTTATATTCAGGAATACAAAGCTAGAGTGGAAACATTAGACACGGACTTTCTGAAGAAATTGATAAAACTTACATCTACTCAAGCTCATTTTCAGGTATTTGTTTTTACGGATAAATTCATGTCAAATTCAGATATTCAGTATTCAAATTTTGCAGTATGTCCAAATAATGATTTCCTCATAGAATTTGCAGCAACTTTTTATTATTTTCATGTTGGAACATTTTTTATCCCTTCGTCCTAATATTGCACATCTCATTATTTCCATTCAATTTTGCACTTTAGGTCCCGTAAGACAATCTCTATTTTGTATTTTTGGTCCCATAATAGGACCCAAATTGGAAGGAAAGAGGAAGGCGAAATGTTAAAAAAGAAAAACTGTTCAACAGATTCGGAAAACGGAGCTAATTTTTTTAAAGCAGGACTAGAAGTGCTAAATGTAACTAAAAATGCACTTTTGCCAACATTGTCCATTGTCTAATCATCCTACTAACGTATGTTTGCAAACAAAAACAGTTTAGAACACATGTCATTATTTCCATTCAATTTTGCACTTATGGTCCAGTAAGACAATCTCTATTTTGCATTTTTGGTCCCATAATAGGACCCAAATTGGAAGGAAAGGGGAAGGCGAAATGTAAAAAAAAGAAAACGGTTCAACAGATTGGGAAAAGAGAGCTAATTTTTTAAAAGCAGGACTAGAAGTGCTAATTGTAACTAAAAACGGATATGGATACGTGAATATGGACATCATGTAGGGGTGAGTAACTCTAAGTTTTATACTTCGGTTTTACTAATTAATCAAACAACTTTTATTATTTATTATGCAGATTAAGTTTTTCCGCATAATTGCACGGTTCCAAACTGTTGATGTGGACAACATGTGGTATGCATTATGCAATCATTGCCAAACTGAATGCATATCACACTTTGGACAAATGATTTGTATTAAATGTAGCGATGTGGTTGATCCTATTATCAGGTATTTATTATCAATTTATTTATTTTAATTGTTTACTTTATATCCTAACAATTAAAATTAACTATATTTTATTTAGGTTTCGTGTCCATGCTACAATAGTGGACAATATTTGTTCTATAGACATAAAACTGCTACATGATCAAGCGGAGTATATATTTCGTAATAGAGCTATTTTTTACAAAAGTCTTCAAGAAAATGTATGATACAAATATTAGCTCTACCTTAGTTACTTATATACTATCACGTAGTGTTGTTGAACTGATGTGTTGTATTATTCAGCAGAATGGTAGCAATTTGTTGAAGGAACACACCTACTCCATCTTAACACGTGCATTTACATTTATTATTCGTGTACCGCCAACTTGGGGAAGACCGAATGTTCGTTCTGTTGTAAATTTTGTCTTACATGTTGACTGGTCTGAAGAGTGCGCACATCTTCCAAATAGATTGTCTATTCTAGGCTAAGAAAAGTAAGTCAATTTTCAGTTCATTTTATTAAATCACATATTATTGTTACTGACTTTGCAACAAAATATTATCAATAAAAGTATCATAACAATGTTATTGAGTTGCTTATAAGTTGTCATTTGTATTTTATGCAGATATTACTTCACCAATGAAAGTGTACAATATTGAACATGGGGATTTTCATCACTTTTAGAAGATAGCGCATGATTGTTATGTTTTAATTTTGTTTTAAGATCATAAATATTTGTATTTTTTTTTGTTACATCAACAATTGTACGTACTAAATATCTTATATGATACGCACGGATTTAGGCTAGTTAGATTTTATCTCTCAGGGTATTCATAATTTACTCTTTTGATAAAAAGAAGACATACGTGTCAATGAAAGAATAAATGTGGCGTTATATTTTCGCATTCTTAAAAGTCGAGTCCCCCACCTTCACGCTAACTGACATTTAATGCTTTTAAAACTAACGCGGCTTTCTATCTTCAACTTTGCGTCACCAAATTTCAATATTAATTTTCAAAATTGCTTATATCATTAATCAAAATGTTGGAAGGAACTCAATCAATTTAAGTAGGTAGCGATATTGCTATAGCGAGTATTGTTGCTTCCACAGCAATCAATTATTATTCTCTAATTTGACTCTCTTAATTAGGATGTTACAATCAACTTTTTTTTTTTAATTTTTTTTTAATTTTTTTTTTATTATTTTTTTAGAAGATGTTACAATCAACTTTCTCAACTCCCATACCCATAGTACACTTTTTTTTGTTATAAAACTTAGGATAAAAAATATGAACAAATTGTAGTAAACAAAGTTATATGTAGAGAAAACTTATTCCCTCTTTTCATTCATTTCAACTTGTAGTTTTTCTTGTTATTCTGACAAATGAGGGATGAACTCATCTATTTATACAAATTCAAGTCTTCTATACAATGGCCACATATCTTCAATATGTCTTCCATGCAATTGTGATACATGACTTTACTACAAGTTCAAACACTTGTATACATCTAGAGATTTCCACATAGGTGTGTGATTTGCCACACTTCTTCATGTTTTGCCATATATCATATACAACCACACTTAATCTTGTCTTGACACATAAATGGGGTATGTGTTATCTCATTATTTCACCAAGTGAAAGAACCATGTAAATTCACCTTATGTCTTGAGTGGTAAATTACAAATGACATCCACAAAATATGCATATTTCATAACACTTTTTACTTAGTTTCTAACTGGCCAATAATAGCAAGTATATATATTCTTTCTTATCTCGGAATCAATTTTTTTCTTCTCCAGCATAATCTTCCTTATTTTTTATTTTTTTCTACTTGCCATTGAAAACCAAAAATTTGGATGATTAGCTTGAATAAGAAATTCAAATCGTTAGATTTAAGCAAAACGTGAATGAAAAAGTTGAATCTATTTTTATACAAAATATTGAGTAATAATATGAAGTTTCCAGAATATTGATTAGGAGAATTAATATACTCGTATGCGTTTTGCACATTTCAAAAGTCTTCTACGGGTGGGGCTCTAACAATAATTTGGTTTTGGCTTTAATAAATACTATCAGATAAAACACATGCCATAAAACGAGTTAGGGTCTTTTTGTTTGATGTTTGGGAAAGTAGTTTGAGAAAGTAATGGTGGTTTGTGAAATAATTTCGATTCGCGTAATGTCGTTTGTTTGGGTTTTGAGAAAGTGATTTGAGAAATAAAGTATGTGTAGTTTTTTTTTTTTGAAGAGTTAGGTTGTAGATGTAAGATGTGTAAGACTTTATGTCAAATCATGTTTGTTGTGAGATAAATTGTGTAAGAGATATGTTACTTTATGTCAAATCAGAGTAGAGTTTGTATAGGTTATGTTTAGAAATAAGAAAATTGTTGTTTGTTTGGTTTTTGAGAAAGTAGTTTAAGAAAATTGAGAGATGAAAAATTTATTTCAGAAAATAAAAAACATGTTTGTTTGGCATTTCCAAAACACAAATTTTTTTTGAAAAACGCCAAACAAACAGGCCCTTAGTCTTTAGTACACGTTTGTTGGTTAATTTGTTTTATTTAGTTATTTTGTTGTCTATAAATTGACATATGTATCAATGTATATAATCAAGGTGGTTGGGTCACTTATAGTAGAGACAATTGAATTTCAAAGACGAAACTCAAGTTCAAATCCTATTGGGATTACCACAATGAGGAGGACCTACATGTATTACTCTCTTCAATTCGAACCGTAACATTTTAGTAGATATTAAACAATATTTCTGGAAATTATACTTGAATTTGTAAAAAGAAAACAATAATTGCACAAAATGAAATCTTGAAATGATTGTCTTACAAACTAGGAAAATAAGATGGACTCTTTATAACTAATTATCCTAACTAATCTAGAGGCGGCAAAGAACAAAAGAGAAAGCGTGAATAAACAGAAAACACGCCTTACAACTTAATGCTACAACGGTAACAAATCAAATCCCTATATCTAAAATTGGGAAATTTCATTTTATCTTCAAAGCTTCTTCTTCCTTATGCTGCTAACGGATTATTGAAGTATTGTCTTCTCTGATTATTTCATCTCACAGTAGATTAAAAAAAAATAGTATTGTATATTATTCTTTCTTAAAATAATATCTATCACAGATGTGTTTGATTATTTTTGTTATTTGAAGGTGGTGATTGTTTATTATTCATAATCTAAGCATAATAACAGCTATATGGATTCTAGATTTGATTCTTTATGGTTTTAAGAAAATGTCTAAGCATGAAAATTTATAAAAGTCAAAATTCACCATAACTTTTGATTTAGTTATTTAGAAATACATTATCCAGAGTACATAACACGGCCTATATTTGGGAAAATTCTTGTCCAAGCCTGACTTGGCCAAACCCATCCAACCACCAAGCAAGTGTATTGCACTTGCTTTATGATTGGTCACTCTCCTGGGAGTTACATCAAATTCCAAAGCAAGTGTATTACACTTGTCATATAGTTGTTTTGGGTTCGGCCAAACTCGATCTGGGTAAGAATTTCCCCTATATTTGTTATATTGATTTTTGAATATTTACAACTATTTAAAATCCAAGCTATTTAAACCATGTGGCTCCTTATAGATATGAGAGTGTTGCCACATTCCATGTCAATTTTGGTCCATTTTTCATCTAATTTTTTTTTGGTCCATGTATCGAAAGCAAACAAGACTTAAATATATTAAAAATAAAAATATTGAATTGACATTTATTATATTCTTTTCTCTATATAAGTCTAAAACCTATTTTTCCCTTCATTTTCAATATGTAAATCAAATAAAAATCACATCTTGAAATATTTTTTTATCTCATAATTAAATTTAAATCACGATTCAAAGATTTGTTAAACAACTTAATTCTATTTTTAAAGTCCAAATCTAGTGAAGTCGAGCTAACACCGATTCACGTGAACAAAAGAGTTTCAACCAAGTATGATACTCCCTACGTCCCATATTATTACTTCATTAGTTATAATACTCAGATAAACTTTTTAATTTTTTAGGTGATTAATTGTATTGAATTATTCACATTTGTGGTGTATTAGACCTCTAATATATTAATATATATGGTGTCATATGATATTATCAACTTAATAATAATATATATTAAATAAATAATATATTATAATTTTTATAAATTTAGTCAAGTTGACTGGTTAACTGGAGCAACGAATAAATGGGACGGAGAAAGTATTATATATGTTAGTATTTTACTATCACTGATAAAAATAATTCAAAATGTTTCACTTTTTTTTTTTCTAAATATATTAATCATTATATGACAAATTATTTCAATAATAATTGTCTAAATAGTAAATACAAAGAATTGCAACTAATTGGCAACTACCAAGACTTCTTGGTCTTAGAGCCTCAATTTTGTAGTGATTACCTTCACGTTCCACCTTAAAAACCAAATTTTTTTATTTTTAAGCCAATCAAAATAAAATACATAGTAATTTCTACTCCATATATTTATTTAATTTGATACACAAATTTTCCAAATATGTTCCAAAAGTTTTGGATTTTTTTGAAAGGTCCACAAAAGATTTCTAATATCTATTTGACTGGAACATAATGGGAAAACAAAATTTAAATTCAATGGGTAGTAGTATTTGGTTCCACCGCAAAAGAGAGGGGGAAATTCTTGTTCAAGTATGATTTGATCAAATATATTCAATCATTAAGTAATTGTATTGCATTTATTTGTGATTGGTCATTCTCTTATAAATTAAGTCCCATTTCAAAGCAAATACTTCATCTATCTCAAATTGTTTGTCATTTTACATGTTTTCACACATATTAAAGTACCTCATAAATTATTTCATTTTAGAAAAAAAAATAAATTATATATCTAAAATGACAAATAATTTGAAACATATTTTTCCTCTAAAACGATATATAATTTGAGATAGACTGAGAGAATATATTACACTTATAAAATAATTACTTGAGTTTGATCAAACCGGATGTAAATAAAAAATTTCAGAAGAGCGCCTTATTTTCTGTTCAAATATTTGTTGATGGTTCAAATTCTCGTACTCCCAATCTGAACGCGTGTCTCAAAGACCCATTTTCGAGTACTCTTCAGTGGGCCCCTCATTTCGCGCGCAAGATTAAAGTCCTACCCACTGAAATATCTGTGTCGAAGCTTCATTGGCCCACGTAGAAGAGCTTTAAGTAAGCTGCTGGTACACGTGTTGTGTTTGAACGGACGGGTGGAATGTGGCTTTGAAACAGATCGACGGTCAAGATTGACATCATGATTAGGCGGGGAAGCACTAGACTTGACCCATGAGTTGTACGTATTCAGGTGCGGGCAGCGGGCAGCCCTGCCCGGGCACGCTTTCGCCACATGCCTTCACCCCTTCAATATACAAATGTGCCCTTTCAAATCGGCCCTTGCTTCCGCATATTTACAACTGAGTAAATAATTTCAGGAGTTAATTGTCTTTATTTTTTTTTTCACTCGAGAATTTTGAAATTGAATCTGGAAGGTGTTTGAAATATTTTTGGTATTTATTCTCTTTTATGGCGGAGATCTGTAGGGGAGTGGTTAGTGAGAGTGAAGGTTCTTGTGAGTCGAGCAGCCGAGCGGCGAGGCGGAGGAGAATAGAGCTCCGCCAGGTGAGGATAGTTCCCGCGGTGTGTACGGCGGAGGATGTAGCGAAACGTCGTCGTTTGGAGATCTGCGATAACGCGGTTGAGAATTGTGGAACGGACCCTGAAGCGCGAGTGGTTTACCCAATTTTGAGTCCAGTCATGTCAATTTCTGATACGCTTCCGAAATTCGGCATGTCTTCTGTGTGTGGACGGCGGAGAGACATGGAAGATGCGGTGGCGATTCACCCATCATTTGGCCGAAGAGAACACGAAAAAATCGCCTCTAATGATATGCACTATTTCGGTGTATATGATGGCCACGGCTGCTCTCACGTGCGTTTCATACATTAAACAACATTTAATTAATTAATTAACAAAATCGATCTAATACTTTTGCAATTTTATTTTGTTAATTGTAGGTTGCTACGAAGTGTAGGGAGAGGTTGCATGATGTGGTGAAGGAAGAGTTGATGTTGGAGGAGAAGGCAATAGAAGCAGAGATCAGTGATCATGATGATACTGATCTATGGAAGTGTGTGATGGAGCGGAGCTTCGTTCGAATGGATAAAGAAGTGATTGCATGGAACGAGAGCTTGAGCGCCAACTGCCGATGCGAGCTCCAGACGCCGGAATGTGACGCCGTTGGGTCCACGGCGGTTGTTGCAGTCGTGACTCCCAGAAAGATCGTGATAGCTAATTGCGGCGATTCGAGAGCCGTACTTTGCCGTAACGGCCAGGCCTTTCCGCTCTCCATCGATCACAAAGTAATTTCTAAATCTTTGTTGTTTGTTGTATACGTACCTTCCGTTTATTGTAATCATTTGAGAACGGATTTGCAGCCGGACCGTCCTGATGAGCTGAGCCGGATTCAAGCTGCCGGTGGCCGTGTTATTTATTGGGAGGGTGCTCGTGTTCTTGGCGTTCTCGCCATGTCTAGAGCCATAGGTCATCCGAGTTATTTTTTCTCAATTAGAGATCTAATCCTGTATTAATGCATGTTTTTTGTCGGATACATTTAAAAGTTTGTGTTTACGAGTGATTTGAAACTAAAATACTGTAAACTAGTATCTATTCTTAACATATATATTTTCCTTTTTACGATTTGCTTTTTTAACTTTTTCAAGTGCTTCTAAAAAATCTAGAAAATTATGATTTTTTTTAATATTTAACCGAACGAAATAAATATATTTTCACTACTTTGCTTTGTAACTTTTTCAATAAGTATTTAAAAAATCTTAAACTTATAATTAAAATGTTCTTTGGTCTTAAATTATCTTGCAAAAAAAAAAAAAAATTAAAGAGATTATTTATTTAATTTTATTTCTTTATTGTAATAGGTGATAATTATTTGAAGCCATATGTGAGTTGTGAACCAGAAGTGACGATAACAGAGCGAACAGAGGGGGACGAGTGCTTGATTTTGGCGAGTGATGGTCTGTGGGATGTGGTGTCGAACGAGACTGCATGTGGTGTGGCACGGATGTGCTTGAGAGGTAAGACGGCGGCGCTGCCCACGTCGACGTCGAAAAATGAGAGCTCCGATGACAGGGCTTGCAGTGATGCGTCCTTGCTGCTGACAAAGCTGGCTTTGGCAAGGAGAAGTGCTGATAACGTGAGCGTAGTTGTAATTGATCTCAGAAAGCCCATGTGAAATGTGCGATTCTTCTGACAGACATTTTCAGTGTTGATGAAAATAGCTAGCCGGCCTTTATGTTGCTTTTTTTTTTTTTTCTTTTTGCATGAAGGTTGGTAGAATGCAAACAGTTGTATTTCTTTTCGAGTACTATGTTTTAATTAATTAGTAGTAAATCAAACATTTCTGTAGTTGTTGAATTGGAAAGAGGAAAAAGTTTAATTTGTCTATTCTGTATAAGACACGTGGTGCACTTCTTACGTTCTCTGAAGCAAGCAACGCTACGTGTAGTAGTATTATTGTTTCATGCCTGGCCACCTTTGACTGGCAGCAATACGCTGGTGTCATGCGTTTTCAAGAAGCGTGACTTTTAAATTAAAGTTTTTATTCAGTAGGTGAGCTTGGACATATGAGTCATGACGTTAAACTGTGAATTTAATATTAGATTACATAAATTTGGGAACTAGTACTTTTTAGCTTCTCGATTTTGAAAACACAATGAGCATATTTGTTTGGTGTGTGGGAAAGCAATGGAGGATTGTCAAGTTATCTCCGATTTGTATAATATTGTTTGTTTGAGTTTTATAAAAGTGGTTTGAAAAATAAAGTAAGTATAGATTTTTTTTTGGAGAGTTAGATTGTAGGTGTAACTTGTAAGATGTATAAGATTTTACATCAAATTATGTTTGTATGTAAGATAAATTGTGTAAGAGATATGTTACTTTATATCAAATCAGAGTAGAATTTGAATAGATTTTGTTTAAAGATAAGATAATTATTGTTTGTTTGGCTTTTGAGAAGAGTAGTTTGAGAAAATTAAGAGATGAAAAAATAATTTCAGAAAGTAAAAAATATGTTTGTTTGACATTTCTCAAAAACGAAAATAATTTATAAAATGCCAAACAAACATGCCCAAATTTTTTTTAGGAGCGAATAATTTTATTTTTTGTTTACGAGGGAAATAACATAAAAACTCATAAATTTAGAAGTTAAGAATTGTTTTTTATATTTGCCCTATAAGTTTTCTTGTTACTGCAAGCATAAGTTTGTTGTGACAACAATACTAGTACAGTAGTATGCGTGAGTTAAAGAGCATCTCCCTCCAACTCTAAATTGGAATTTTGAGCAAAAGACAAAAACACCCCCTATATTTGTCTAACTCTCAAAAGAATTTCTATATTATTTTAACTCCCAAAAAACTCTCTGTGTTTGTTTTTAAATACCACGCTCAACCCAATTAAATATAATTTTACTTTTGATTTTTGGTGGAATAACACGATTACCCTATGTTTTTTTTAATTTATTTATTGTTTTAAAAAAAATTAAGTATATACTACTTGGCTTGAGTGTGGTATTTAAAGCCAAACACAAGAGAGTTTTGGGGATTTAAAATGACATATAGGTGGCTTTTTGGGAGTTAGACAAAGCATATGGAGTAATTTTGTCTTTCGATGTCAGGGGTAAAATTGTCATATCAACTACAAAATGTGAATAAATACATGTAATTCTGGCGTTTGAAACACACTCTCTTTTGTGGGGTGTATTTGACACTTTTTTGAGATCACATGAGAGTATTTGAGAGCTAAAATAACACATGAGTTTTTTTGGGAGTTAACACAAAGTATAGGGGGTGTTTTTGTCTTACACTCTTGGAATTTTCTCTAAATTTGAAGACACCTTTTCGCATCTCTCACCTAAAAATTCCAAAACACTATTCTTTTATTAAATAAATAATTTTATCTACATTAATCAAAATTAAATTTGAGTTGTTTATTAAATAATATTTGATACATTAAATAAAATTCAAATAGACTAGTTCATATGATAATATTATTTAATTTAACTTTCTTGTATATTAGTAATTATTCATTTTTAAGTTTTATAATATATTATTTTAACATACATTTTCAATTTAATAATTAAATAAAATTATAACCTATTAAAAATATTTATATCAAACATTCATGTTTTTATTATTAATTTAAAATTAATGAAAATGATTAATAATATAAATAATGTAAAAGTAATTAATAAAATAAAAGAAGAAAGAAATATTTTGGGACACAAATGTAATTAAAAAAAGTGGATAGTCTCCAAATTACTATTCAAAACTCCATATTTGAATTTACATTCTAATCCTTCCTCCAAATTCATCAAATATGAAGGTGGGTGGCAGGGTGATTCCTGAGTGAGATTCTAAAGTGGTGTATATCTTGAGTTCTACTTTTTAAATTTTAAGTTGTGATGACTGGATACTTCAGAATCTTATGTAATGCATTACTCAAATAACCAGATACGATACTCCTCGAATGTATGTAATTATGCCCAAAAGAAAAAAGTTGGAAAGATATCTTATTGAATATGCTATTCAATATACCCTAGGATTTTTTTATTTTATTTTATTTATTTTTTGAGGAAATGCTTAGGATACCGGGTGTGTGTGGATGGGTTTTGGCCCGGTCTCGTGGGTCTCACGAGACCAAGCCAAAACCCTTTCAAATGATTTTTCACCAAATCCATAAAATCATCAAAAACCTATAAAACATTGATTTGACATCTACCACCTATTTTTTTCCCCAAATCTCACTAAAAAAAACATTGATTTGACACTTATCACTTACTTTTTCCCTTAAACCCCAACATCCAAACCCAATCCAAGTGGGGTTTCAACTTATTCAAACCACAAAATCTAAGAGTCAAAACCCATCCAAATGATGAAGTCTCAGAGGTTTCATCGAAACCACCCAAACCAATTTTTTTAAAACGAGACTCGCGAACCCAAGCCAAAACCCATCCAAATAGACCCTAGAGAGTATTTATATTAACAATAGCAACTTCTAAATTATATTTCCTTCGTTTTAAATTAATCACTTTTTCTTTTGGTACAATGTCAAAAATATTCTCTTTAATTATTGCTATCTTTTTTGTCATAAACTATTTTATATATTTTTTCCTATCCTCTTTCAATTTTTTATTGGAAATCCTCGAGCTTCCCAAGAAATGACAAAATTAGAAAAAGTTGCATTGAAAAATTAAATGTGCCAACAAATTCAAGATGGAGGGAGCATAAATTATGCAATAGGCCTTCATAAAAAGCATAAATTCATGAGAAATTACTCTCAGCTTAAGGATACCGACCGTGCTTAAAATTTCTTTTGCAACATGTAGCTATATATTATTTTATGTATATCTCTAATTGTTCAATGAATTACTATATAATTGAAATTATTTATTATTAGTTTTAATCAAATGTAAAGAAAAATGTGAGAATGCATAAACATGCATCAGTCTTAAAAATAAAGTATATACGAACTTAATACCCAACTATTCGAGACGCTAAGGTATAAGGTTATACAACAAATATGAAATAACTGCCTTTCACCTAACGGATTCCTTGCAGCAAGCAAGTAGAACAGGACACAAAACCCATAACAAGAGCACGAATCGATTCCAGAAAATGAAAGAAACATTGACCAAAATAGCAACTGGACACATGTAATTGCACGCAATACGCTGAGCAACTAAAGTAGACCATTCAAAATGATGCTCCAGCCCCACAAACCTGTCCTGTTTTGCAAGCTTCTACATTTCCTTCAGCACTGCCTCATCTCCTTCACCCTTTAGCGCTTTCAGTTTTCTATAACCTTTATCAGTACCAAATATCCTGAAAAATAGTGAAAACAGTAAGTGGTCTTCATTCAGTCATTGAATTATGATACAATCAGAGAATAAGAAAGTCCTATTTTAAATAACACAAGGGTGATTAAGTTTAGGATGCTTCTGAATTGCAGTGTAGCACCCAATGCATCCATTGGAAGCAAGAATGGTTTTTAATTTGACAGGAATGCACGTCGTAAAATTATTATTGCCAATCAAATATTCAGGGTATGATTTACTGCAAGAGTATGTCACAGAGGCCATCGAATAAGTGTAAGATGTTCATCAAAGCACCTCTGATCTTCATTTAACCCAGTTTCAAAGTATCAGCCAAACTCTTATCCAAATTGTACCAACTAGAATGCATGGACATTATATTGTGTAATTATAAGGTATAAAAGCCAGGTTAAAAATCTCATTTCTGGTGGCATGACTTAAAGATTTAAGTTTCCTGCATGTGGCCTTGTAATTATAGTTACTTGAGGCACTGAAGTATTTTTTGCAGCACTTTCAACCTTAATTTCTTCTCAATAATACATTTTCAACGATGGTGCCACCAGATTAAAATGGCAGTAAACAGTTCCTCTATATTCTTTAACTCAATGTACGAAAAGTCATGTCAGAAAGCAGAGTAATAAAAATCTCACCAGTCCATATAAACAAAAGTTGATGAATAGTTGCCACTCTTTGTGTACAGCAGTCGGTGATGATAGTCATGAAAATCAGCACTGAGATCCACAAAAGAAATTAAGATGATTTAGGGGGGAAAACCCTCATAATTGAAGAGTAAAAAATATATGATACAGACCCTCCATATAAAGGTAAGAAGTTTGAGAGACTCCATGGAAAATGATATCCACAATGTGCCTCAACCGTCTCGAGGACTCTAAGAACCATCCACAACCACAATGTTATCAGATGAGGACCCGTGATGGCAGGACCAACTATTGTAGCAAACCCAAGGAACAGAATCTCAGCAGGATGGGCATATTCAGAAGTCAATCCAAATGGTGTCGCATATCTGTACAGAATTCAAGCTTATAGGTTGAAAGCAAAGACAACAATATATCTTAAACCAAGGGAACAAAAGTAGCTTTGTGAGAGCACTTGCTGACTTACTCGTGATGAACACTGTGAACGTGCTTGTAGAGCCATTTAGTGTGTAAAATCCTATGTCCCCAGTAGAAAATAAAATCCTCCAAGATGAAGTAGAATAAAATTTGGGTTGAGACTACTTTCCTGCAGAACAAAAATCCATGATTCATTCCCAAGAAACACCAGGGGAAGATATACTATTGCAATTAAAGAGACATTATTCAAAAGGCGGAAAACAACAGAGAGATGGCACAAAAATTAATAATGGTTAGTTTGATCTTGTTGGTCTAAGACTCTAAATTTATGGTATAGAAAAAGGATAAGCTTATGAGGTGATCATTTCGCATACTTAATTACATGCTAAATCATCCCAAACTGATCACTGCATTGACATCTTCCACCAATGCACAATTCTATTTACAAGCAGGTTTTTTTCCAATTAATAGAGCACCTTGAGATAATCAAACCGAACAAGAAATAAATTTTCCAGTATCTCTATAGGAATTAGTCTTTATATAATGCAGTATAAATTATATGATAGATGAACTGATGATGCAAATATTTGTTTAATCAGTTTTGTTATCATGAAACTCAACTAGAAGAAGTCAATTAGAAGGCGATATTGCAAAAGAAGAGCAATAATGTGATTGAAAAATAAAGCATCTGTTGAATAAAGGTATAGCTCATAGCTTGATTTGAAATAATTCTATAGCTAAATTATTAGATACGAAACATCGTCAGTCTGGTAAAATCAAGCAATAGTACATAAAGAACCTGAATATACCAGGACGGCAGAGGGAGTGTACTTCGCATCCCCATGAATCTGAATACAGGATATGATAAAACCATTACAGGTAGATTAACACAGAAATGATACAGCAATAGCTGAGTGATACATTTCTCTTGAGCGGCAGGGGTGTTGTTTTTAACCTGCACCCACGGAAAAACAACAGTTATCACATAGTCATTTTTTGCAAATAAGAGGGGGAGGGGGGGAAGGGTTCAGAAAAGGGAAAAGGTTTAAGATACTTCAAAAGTGTGTTTCCTAATGCACAACTTGCAATAACCTGAACACAAATTTTATAGAAGCACAATTCTTATTAAACATAGTCCAGATTAAGCACAATTCTTTTAGAAGGGTAGAATCACAACTTATTAGACTAATGCACGAGTTGCAGATCAACTGTCCCTCACAATAGATTTCATTAAGATTTAGAAATCAAACTTTAGTTTCCAGAACCGACAGCTATGTAGTAGATCTGAAAGATTCAAAACAACAGAATAAAGGGCAAGCAGCACATAATGAAGTGAATGTTTCTTTTTATTGTCTGTCATCCTTTTGCAGAAGATGAGAGTGTCAGTTTAACTACAAGTAGCAACAATGACAGTGGCAGAAAAAAAAACTCTCATGAAAACAACAGTAGCAATGAAGTCATCTGAGTGGAACCTGAATTTTGTACTTGCTCAGCAACCCTGCCCTTTCCAGATATATAAATGGAAGCCCCGACAGGAAGAAAATACTTTCATGAAGAAAGAAACTTCCAAGGCATGC
This sequence comes from Penstemon barbatus, assembly GCA_003313485.2. Taxonomy (NCBI): domain Eukaryota; kingdom Viridiplantae; phylum Streptophyta; class Magnoliopsida; order Lamiales; family Plantaginaceae; genus Penstemon; species Penstemon barbatus. The sequence continues at coordinate 7,126,657 of CM064877.1, forward strand.
CAGTTGAAAGTCACTAAAATGAGTGATGAGATACTGCAATAAATGGAATATAATTTTGTAATTTATGAACAAGGGAAATAGGTTGCAAAAAATATTTTACTATATTACGTTATACATAAAAATGGTAAAAAAACACATACGCCTTATTCACAAATGATCGCCCAGCATACTAAAATCATCAAAGTAAATACCCTTTCCAAACATGAGCAAATTAATTCAAATTCTTACTGTAAATGCAGGGTATGTACCCATTAGGGTGCCAAACATAAAATCCTTCACTTGCATTAGTAAGAAATCAAGAACTCAACAAGCAATTCACCAGCAGAACATCTTATTAGACATAGTCCAGATTTAAACACATTTTTCTTTCTTTAGGTATAAAGTTGTTTATCAGTGAGAACATTATAAAGGGAACAATATTGGAAAAATAATCCTTGAAATCTGATCATTCTTCTTCATATGTTCCATCTCAACTGGAAGCCTTCACCATCGACCCAAAATGTCATGAACGACTAGATTAGTTTCCGTATTATTGTAGCCACACATATCACTCTTCCTGCAGTAAATCAGAAAATAAAACAACATGCATTCTCTTTTTATGAAAATAGAGGAGTTCATAGATCTCCACATGCATTATAGAGGAGGGCGTGTCACCAACAAACTTTGAATACGGGTAACTGAGTGATAGTAACATGGAACTAATACAAATGAAATTGCCCGAACAAGAATAATCTCCATTAACAAGGCATAAAAATCAACTTCAACTAAACAGGCAGAGATGAACTGGATTCTCCACCAAGGTATAGCATCAATGAAAAATAACATAAAGCTTTTGACATGTGAAAACATTTTATATAAAATAGTTCAGGTGAAATTCATCTATATTAATCAGAAGCAGCATTAATCAGACAGCCTATAATGTGTTAAATTAAAACAATGTGGCTCCAATTCAGGCGCAAATGTTAACTAAGGATTATATAAAACCTGTATTAACATAAGAATCAAATTCCTAAAAAAGATGAAAAGGAGAGTCGACATTACAACGAATAAGTAAATAGATGATGAAACTAAAACAATCGAGGTGAAATCAAATAAATCTAAGGTAAAAACGTAAATCTAGGGCATAAAAACACGGAAATTGGAGTAATTACCGTCCAAGCAGATTCAACAATTGAAGCCATCGTGAATGAGTGAGTGTTAGAGACTCGATCTCCGCAGAGAGAAGGAGAGAGAGAGAGAGATTGACTGTGTTTTTGTTTTGGAGGAGCACCACTTACTAAAAACTAAAAAGCAGTAGTATTAAGGAGAGAGAGACAGAGTGAAAGACAGACTGTCACGGGGGAATCTCATCTCGTGGTCTGCCCCTTAGGCTTATATATATATATTGGCACAACTGCAGACTATCTGTGCCATTTGTTCTACTCATTTATTTTTATTTATGGCAAAATCACGCTTTTAGTCCTACACTCTTGGGACAATCGTAAAAATGGTCCGTAACTATTACTCGCTGACAAAAGGTCCTGTAACTAAAATAATTTAGCAATAATTGAGATTTTATGCCACCACAAGCAATGTCACTAAAAAAAAATCCGGTAATTTTTTGGACCGGTAAAAAAGTCATGTAACTTAAATAATTCAGCAATTATTTTGGCTTAAATAGAGATTTATGGACATTTATTTTTGGGGCAAAAAGAAAAATTATGCTCTTCCAAATCGTTATATTGGGACAACTTTTTGTTTTGATCTTCCGAGCAATTTTTTTTCTTCTTTTAAAATTTCTGTCCCAAAATTAAATTAGGATTTTGGAAGGAAAATAATTTTTTTAATTTTTTATTATGATCATGACTTGGAAGAGTAGAAAAAAAAAAGAAAAAAGTGGTCCACAAATCGCAATTAGGAAGAGCATAAGTTATTTCGAAATTGCAATTAGGATTTTGGGATAAACAAGAAATTTTAGTTGGTTTTTGTTCCAAAATAGTCATTATGAATAGCAGAAAAAAATGTGTTCCAAAACTGCGATTAGAAAGAGTAATTTTTATTTTGATTCCAAATTCGCAATTGAAAAGAGCAGGAAAAAAAAATTTGTCCAACACAACGATTAGGAGACATCAAAATGTCAATATCATATTTTGTATGGTTCGTGTACCGTACACATGACCCATTTATTATTTATTTATTCTTTTATCATGATAAAAAAATCCTTTAAAATTCATCAGCCCGCAAGTGAACTTACTGATCACCAAATTATTGGAAAAGTCTCAAAATTGCTTCAAATTAGTGATTTATGGGTTAAAATTGTCAGTTCAAAATACTCACATGTGGTCGTAAGTTATGATGTCAATTTTGCATTTTTTGAATATAAGTTAGGAAGAATGAGTTAACTTTTTTCGTGTGGAAAGCACGAGTGATTTGACGGATACAGTGAAAAAAGTATCTAGCAATTCTTAATTTTTTTCTGGGTTGCTAGAGATCTAAATTTTGAGTTTTAATGATTGGGGGAAAAACCTTATGTATAAATGAATTGTGATATTTTGGAAGACCAGAATACAGGTAATAGGTTTAATCTCTAGATCATTGAAGATAGTCTTAAGAAATAAAAAGTCAAATGCCTTTAATTTAAAAGATAAAAAAGAAATGCGCTAAGGTGAAAAAATAAATGATCATTTACGTCACGGTCCGAAGTTAGAGGACTGAAATTGTGATTTTGCCGTTTATTTAATACTCAACTGAACTATATGTTATGTCGTTTATATATTATATTATTTGCTGATACACGTAAGTGGTAGGGAAGGTATGGAAATATCTAGTACAGAATTCTCTCTCTTAATATCTTATGCTTTTATTATCAGTTATCTACAAAGAAGAAAGGGAGGAGGGCTGCTGAACCTCATGGTTAAATTCCTCTTTTTCGGTTTCCTCTTTTGCCAAGAGGAAATCATTCTTTTCTTTAATTAGTGATGTTCTCTTCGTGTACGTGTTGCTGTGATCACCAATCAGCTTAGATAATTTTCGAATTTTTCTAATAAATTTAATATTCTAAATAATTCTTCCACATTGTAAATTAATGTATTTATGACTTCAGAATACACTTTTTATATATAATATGTTTGTTGAAAAATTAAATATTAGTTTGACTCTATATTGAGCAAGGGAATCAAATTTTTTACTAAATAAATATTCGATCATTCATGATAAAACCTAGATATACAACATAACTGAAATAGAAGATAATGCCCAATGAGCAAAACATGGCAAGTGGAATGGTCAAAATCCTTAGAACAAAATTAAAAGCCTTGGTCAATTGATAGAAGACACTAAGGCCATCTCCAATGGATATTTTCAGGGCCGGGTGGAGGAGCCGTCTCCAGTGGTGGAGGCTCGGGGGCGGAGTGGGAAACGAGAAGGGAATGGACCGGGGCCGAGGCTCCACGGAGCCATGGCTGCGGCTCGTTCCCACGTGGGATTAATGAGGAAGAAGAGGGGCGCGTGAGATTTAATTAAGGGGACGCCAAAATTGGTTCCGATTTTTATTAATTTCTTTAATTATATGTTTTTAAATAAGTAAAATTAATTATATTTTAACAAAATATAATAAAATTAAATTTAACACCTAAATTAAATGTTTAGAATTGAATTATTTAATAAAAAAATATGGAGATAATTTGTCCGCATTTAATAAGCTCTAATTAATTGTTTTAATAATAAAAAGGAGATATGCAAAAATTGGGATTGTCCGAAAGCTAGAGAATCGGACTGTATTCGTGTCCGCAGGCCATGGGCTCGCACAAGTCTTGAAGAGATGAAGTGAATTTCGATCCATGATTTGCACCCCCTCCATGCGCGTGAGGTAAGAGACTTTTGGTAGCTAGATTGTTATACCACCACATTGTCAAATCAAATATAAACCTCAAAAATTTTCCTTCTAATTCCAATGTGAGATAAAACCACTTCTATTTTTTTCTTCCATTTCAAAGGATGATCTTTAATAATCAATTTATCGTTCACCCGAACTCCGATTTAGACATATCATATACCGTTTTAATCTACTAACAGAGTATAATATAATTCCGGAAAAATCGGAATGAATTTTATATTTATGAAATTTATATTAATTATAGATGAATGGGCAAGGAAAGAAAATGGAATTAATTCAATTCCGGAGCCCTGCCATTGGAGACGACCAAGCAGAGGCAGTCCCAGGGCTCCGGAGCCCCGAGTCCCCCCCCCTCCACCCACCCACCCACCATTGGAGATGCCCTAACAAGCTCGGGAAGGATCCTCTATCACATCATTGTGGCATACATATAGTTCCCTTGATAAGTGTGCAAATTTAAAACTTGTGTGGATCTATACATTCACTTAAATGATGAAATTATAATTAGGACATGAATTGTAGCAAAAAAAAAAAAATAGGACATAAACGTAATAGTAGGGTTTCTTTTGCCAAACAAGCTACTTAAAAGGAGGTTTATTGGTATATATATATGGGTAGAAATAAGAGATATTATAAGGTTTTAAAAGATAAAACAGTTGTTGAATGGATATTATATGATAACTCATCTAAAAAAAATATATTTGATCTCTCTTCACATATGGTTTATTTTATCTATCGTATTTAGATTCAAATTTGTCTCAAATAAAGCTGTCAATCGAGTTCTATGAGTCGAGCCTTAAATGACTCGAACTTAAGTACCATAGAGTTTCACGACTATAGGGTCATTAGACTTAAATACAATCAGGCTTTACATTTATAGGTTCAAACTCTTTGTGTAGCTTTTCGGACTTCGAGTTTATATCAGACTCATATCCAACTTGCTTACACTAATAAATTTTACTTGACAAATAAACAATCGCGCATAGTTAAAACGCTTACATATAGACTAATTTTATTTAAAGCATAGGAATATATATAAATTTCATATTTGTAATCTATAATATAAAACATTAAATAAGGTTTATAGACTCGAGACTCTCAATCTATTTTACCATTTGTTGTTTCTGCTTTTTGTTTCTTTATCTACCAAACTATTTATCTACCACTACCAACACCAAATCCTTTTATTTTTCTAAAATTCGAATATGTAATATCACTACAGATATTTACTCATACTGCTATATGTATGGGTAGTGTGTTTACAAAGTTGTAATTGATATATGTGGTCAATGAATTATTGTAAAGATTTTCTTGTCTCAAAATAGTAATTAGTACACTAAAACTTTAATACAAATAATTAATAGTAGTATTTGAAATAATTTATTAATATATATATATATATATATATATATATATATATATAAATAAATAAATAAACATATTCGGGTCTTCATAAATTGATTGTATTTGATATAATAGCTCAAACTTAGTTCGATTCACAATTACTCGGGTTCGGGTAAAATTTAATTGGGTCGCAGCATCCGGTTTTGGATAGACCAGTCTCAATTGACAGTCCTAGACTCCTAGTCTCAAATATGAGACTACTTTTGAGTCAACCTAAAATACATTGGAAGGTTTTTTTTTAAAAAAACTTGATCTTAGTTATATTATAGATTTAATCTCTACCATTGGAGATGACCTAATATGCGTAAAATAATAGTTTCACATGTGTCAAATCTTGATCTTCTATTATAGTTTAGCTTTTACATTAGAGATGGTCTAATATATGTATAATTAAGAATATTTTTACACGAGTCAAAACATATATATTATGTATAACTATAATAATTAGAATGCATATTTTGTATGTATTAGGTCGATCTTTAGTATTTAAAATGGTATTATAATAAATATGATATGCAAGTTTAAAATATTGACCCAATCGTGTACGTATCTATATTTTTACGTTTAATTTTAAATTTTGTTGCAAATATTGAAATAAATTTTTGACGTTGGGTGTCTCAATAAAAATAGATACTAACATGCAATAGGAGTTGGAATAGTTAGTAGTTTGTTTGGTATTCTAAAGACAAGTTTAACGAATCCTTAGTATATTAAAGTTGATATGATAATTATTAAAATAAAAAAAAAAAAGAAAAAAAGAAAAGAAAGATAGGTGACATGTATGCTGTATCGTGTTCAAAGGCAGCTATAAACTTTAAAATCTGACCCTTATTGTAATTAAATCTCGAAGCTCATGTAGTTATCATTCAACAAAGGAAATTTTCAAGTGAGCTGATATTTAACATTTTTTATTTTTGAACTTCTTAGCGAAAGAGCATTTTATTTTAGTATATGACAAGAAGGAAGAATCTTTTGGGTCATGATACAAGAAGATTAAAATCAACTTCAAATTTGTAAAGTATACAAAATCAAGGTCAAATTTATTTCAAAAAAGTTATTGAGAATAACTTGACTAGTTAGGCAAAGAATAAATTAAATACTATACAATGAAACACCTGTCAATTTGGGCAATTTAATTTGTTTCTAACTTTGTATGACACAAAAATCGTTTTGTTATGGAAACCGAATGAATGCTGTTTGGATATATATTTTATATTTAAGATGTGGAAGAGTTTCTTGTGAAAAAGAAAATAAAATATAGAATGGGAAATAATAAATGTGGGATTTTGAAGGATCATGTGAGTCCCGATTGAGGTTTTGCAAATTCGGAAAAGTGAAGTTTTACTTAATGTGTTTTCAATATTGAAAATTTTAAAAATAAACGATGCATTAGAGTTTTTAGATTTAAAATTGTAAAAAATTTGGATATGCTTCTAATTTAGATATTTAAAAAACATGCAAAAAGCCTTTTTTAATAAAATTTGTAACATAATTTAATAGGATAAATCACTCTAATTGTACCTCAGGTTTAAAGTTGTTTCCGCTTTTGTATCCCATATATAAAGTATTACATTCTTGTCCCCCTAAGATACTATGGGCTACATTGATATGCATTTTGGCAAGGGTATTTTTGGAATACCATATTTTCTAATATTTCAGAATTACACTTACATCCATGATGTTAATATTTTGTTTTACTTTTGTCCTTATATTAATATTTTGTTTCATTTTTGTCCTTTTGGGGGGAATGAATAATGGTTTTTCCTCCAAATTTTGTTGCATAAGTAATTTATTGGCTCCATTTTTACTTTGGTAGTCCACAAATTCCATTCTTGTTTTTTTTAATGTAAAACCTTTCAAATTCAAACATTTTGTTGTAATTTTGGGAATGTAAAATTCGAGTTTATTTCTTGGATGAATGGTCTTCGTATAACTAATTTTAAAATAATGGATTCTAGTATATATGTTTTTAGAAAAGGCGAAATACAGTTTCCCCCTTTAAACTATAGGGTGGATATCAGTTATCCCCTAAAGTATCAATTATAACACTTATCCTCTTTTATTATGGTTTTATATTTTTTATTCCAAAAATACCCGCCCCCTTATATAAATAATAAACTTCTTTATTAAAATAAATTTGTCTCTTCATTAATTATGAATCAATTCGTCCACCAAACAACATTATGTTTTAATTTCTTTATTTTTTTTTTTTTTGTTTCGTTAGGTTTATTAGAAAACATGATATTATATGCTAGATGTTCATATTACAAAAATTCCAGTAAAAATAAAATAAAAATACTAAAATCAGTGTCATTTGAAAAGGGCACACAAGTCATGTATGAGTGTCTGAGCCCGGGTTCGAACCGGGGACCTCTAGTGTGTGAGACTAGCGTGATAACCAACTACACCACCCAGACGTACATGTGTGTTGATGCAGAGTTTTTAAATTATAAGTAAAAAGACGACCAAAACCGAGAACGTCCTTCGGTTTTCCCCTTCAAGTGTGACGGTAAGGACCGACTGCTAAATCGTTTCAGGCGACAATCTCTCTCTCTCTCTCTCTCTCATCATTTCTGAAGATAAAGTAATTTTCAGATGGATGCGCGGCATGCGACCCTGGGTCGAAGAACGGTATTGATCTCTGAATTTATTTTCTTTCTTTTTGCGTTAAATTATCTGATTATCGTGCAAACTTTTATTTGTCTCTTGTTCTTTCTGAAACGAAACCCTTAGTTGGAAGAAATTCGACAAAAGCGAGCAGCAGAAAGATTGATCAAAGCATCTTCGGGACCAGATCTCACCAAACCTCCCACAGGTAGTAATTCTTTTTTAATCCTCAAAATTATAATTTCAATTTTGCTTACTTATAATTGCTCATTTCCTTGATAGATGCTATAGGAATTAAGAAATCGGACAGTGCAAATCGTCTCTCAGAGGTACCAAAATAACGTTATTATTATCTAGTTGAATTTAGAATCGAGAATTTGAAACGTGAATCCTAGTTTTCTGAAGGTAACCTTTCTATCTTGTTGTGCGATTTGGATATTTGTTAATGTGATGTGTGCCCTAATGCAGAATGATATTAGTGGTTTAGTATCACAGTTGAAAGACATGCAACAAAGGAATGCTGAACTTGAGGAAGCAAACATGAAATTTACCTCAATGGTATCGCTAATTGAGAATAATTATTTCTAACCTTACTATCCATGTTTAGGTGGAGCGAAGATCATTGCTTGTACAATATTCTTATGTGTTAATCATTTTTTCCTATTTGTCAGCTTCGAACAAAAGAAGTCGAGAATGACATGCTGCAGAAGCGAGTCAATGATCTGGTAACTGCTTGTCTTGATTGATATGTAGAGTGATATTATTTCACAGTGCTATGTGTTTGCATCAATTGCTTGATGTTCAAGAATTGATTGGTTGCTGCTAACTGCTAATTATATCTTATGGCATCAACCTCATTTTGCATGCGTTTAGGCTGTTTACGAATTGAGTAATTTGAAGAAGATATTTAAGCTTCATTTTATTTTTTTTAACAAGGATACATCGAGTTTGAGTATGGTGTGATCTCCTATCTAGCAATCTGAAATAGTTTAGCTGTGATCAAGTAGAGCTTGGAAAAACTTGATATTTGGCTTATAGAGAGTGGGCCATTATAGATGAGGTTATCCTTTGTTTGTTAAAAGACAAGTAAAAAAATCTGTCTCAATTCAGTGTTGAATAGTTAGGTTCCTTTAGTCACCACTAACTACATTGCCCACATCTTGTTGGCACTGTGGTCAACCACTTAGCTATTCCTTATCTTATGTGATAATGAACTAGTAGCTTTTTTTTTTTTTAAATATTGGTTGAAGGGGCAAGTATAAAATAGAATTATGAGAATTAATATAATTTCTGAAGAATTTGAAAGATCGCAGCGCATCAGAGATTAGTTCCCAAACCCAACCTTTGATAACTGACTGGATTTGATAGTATTTGCATCTTCTTATTGTCTGTGGCCTCTTCACGAGGATATTCATGTTATTCTTAACCATGGTGAGATTTAAAGTTTATAACCTGTGGATAAAATTCTATCTTTGTTGAATAACCATGAATTTTGTCTTAAGTAGGATAGATTATTTATGAAGCTGTTAGAATTTAATAGTTATTTAGCTGCTAGATGTTGCTTTTCCTGTGATATGTTAATAAAAGGCAAACTACAGATTGGGAGGATGACTGTGAGGGGATATATTGGCTTGGTCTGTATATAAACACATTCTTCTGACTGCTAATTGCAGGAGCAGAACACTGTACCATCACTTAGAAAAGCTCTCAAGGATGTTGCCATGGAAAAAGATGCTGCAGTTGTTGCACGGGTATTAAGATCCTGAAATGCCGTACTATTTGACTGCTGACTGTTTGTATTTCATGTCTCTTCACTAAACTCTTATACTCTTGTGTAGGAGGACCTTTCAGCCCAACTTCGTACACTAAAAAAGCGGATGAAGGAAGCAGAAGAAGAACAGTACAGAGTAAGCCAACATTTTCTTGAGTAATTAAGCAAGAATTCACATCCCCGTGTTCTATATGCTTATGAATCCTCTTGTATCAGGCTGAGGAGGATGCGGCTGCATTAAGAGCAGAACTCAACTCTCTGCAACAGCAAGCAATGGTCAGTCCTAGAGTTGGCATCAGTACAACTGAATATTCAGCTGATCAGATGCACGCTATTGAAAAACAATTGTCTAACTTGAGGTCCCAGCTCGAGGTCAGATTGTCTCAACATTTTTTGCTTGACATTAAAATATTTTAATGTAAGTTCTGATTAGTCAAAAGATCTTCGAAGTTTACAGCAAGTGTCAATGTTGAGGCAGCAAGAACATAAATATTTGGAGGAGGAGAAAGCTCTCACATCTGCCCTTACTATTCAAAAGCAGGAGTTGGAAGAAAAACTTGCAGCTATCTCTAAAAAGGCCTCAGGTATCTACAGACTTTGACGTGTCAACAATTTATGTAAAGTGGCTGTTAAATATGGTTTACCCATTTATGGACCATGAGATCCCGATTACTAATGTATATTAGGACAATTGCCATCACCTAAGGAGTTTCATAAATTGAAAATACAATAAAAAAAACCAGCTTAACTTCATGAGGATAGGCTTGGATGAACCAAGTTTGGAGGTTCTGTGTTGGACTTGTGTTATGGCATATGGTTATTGTTGCTTGTTACTATTTGATAATGCGCCTGAAAGTAATGTGCTAGAAATGCCTTTCTATTTATTTCCCATCAGTATTCTGTCCTTGACACAAATATTGCATGTTAGTAATCTTACTGAAGTCTAGTGTTGCTTATCTATATTAATATTTCCAAAACACCATTTTTTATTGCAAAAATGCATTGTAATTTTGTTTCTGATGCTGATTGATGATTATTCAACATTTTGAACATATTTTTCTCGTAATTTTCCAATCTCATGTCACACAGATGAAGCTGCAGAGAAGACAAACCATAGGGCATTCACAATGGTACTAATTCTAGTTTTTACTTATGTATGAACCGCACATGCAATCTGCAGTTTAAGAACTTTGTTTACTTCTTTTAATAGGTTCACTATTTTTCCTACTTCTGAACTTCACAAATATTGTTGATGTGCTTACTGTTCCTTTAGCTGAACATACACTTATTATCTCAGGAAGACAAGGAAAGACTTGAGAAGCAATTGCATGATATGGCTGTAGCTGTGGAGAGATTGGAAAGTAGTCGACAAAAGCTTTTGATGGAGGTAATATAATTCGCTTTACCCCATGCAATATCAAACTGGAATTCATTATGCTATTGCTTTTATTTACAGATTGATTCCCAGTCTTCAGAGATAGAGAGACTCTTCGAGGAAAATTCAAGTCTCTCATCTGCTTATCAAGAATCAATGGGATTAGTGGCACACTGGGAAAATCAGGTGCTTTGTTTTTTTAAAAAAAGGAATTTTAATTATATACTCTTGTTCAACAGTTAGTAGGATGTTTAAACTATCTCGTGGTTTTCTAGTTATATTTTACTCTCCGGTGAAAAGGAACTCCATAAATTTATGCTTAGACTTTGTCCTGTATGGCCCTGTTATGACACCTCATTGGCTCATTGCATTGCTCATATTTTATTTGGTGCTAAATTGCTCATCTGTAGTCTTTCTTTAAGATTTCTTAGGATAATATGGTGCAGTAGCTTGGATAGCTATATGATCATGCCTCATCTCAATCCTTAATTTCTCATCAATTTTTAATTTTTTTTTTCATGTTTAAATACTGTATCTTTTCCATCTGTATCATTTTGTATACAATGTGTTTCATACAAGGTGAAAGATTGTCTACGGCAAAATGAGGAACTCCGTGGCATGTTGGATAAGTTGCGGACTGAACAGGCCAGTGTACCAGCTCTAAACGCTAAAGTTGCTCAAACTCCTCTCTTGGATTCTGGCAGAGGAGAAAATACAATTGAATCTCAATATGCAGCTGAATTTTATTCTCTCAAGGTTTGTCCGTGAAATTATCCTTATTGTTATATTTGATCTGTTTTAGCGTGTAGTGGGTTATTTTGCACGTAGAAGATGATGAAACTATGGATTTGCCAATCTTATTCTATTTGTTAGCAAAAATTGCTTTCTATTGTTCAATTATGTTTAGCGAACGCATTTAATAACAAGTTTGTAGCTTTAATCAAATGGTTCTATATTATGAATTTCAACATAATTTGCATATTATTCCTTTTCCCTGACAAAATGAAGCACCGTATATTCTGGATTATGTGAATTGTGGAACTATATCCTCGGAATATGGTTGTGTAAACCATGTCTTTGTATACTTTATGCAGGGACAGCTAGCTAAAGAGCAAAGCAGAGCCGAGTCTCTGTCTGCCGAGGTCTTGCAGCTCTCAGCACGTCTCCAGCAAGCTACACAAGCATATAATGGTCTTGCACGCATGTATGCCTTCTTCTCCATTGCTTCTATTTTGTTGTTTTGGTAGTTTGGTTTTCTTTAGTTTATCAATGGTGTCAACTATTGTTACAGTTATAAACCCGTGTTGCGGAATATCGAGAGTGGCCTTATGAAGATGAAGCAAGATGGATCTGTGACTGTGCAGTAGAACATGAGAAATACTTGTCCATACCCTAATTTCCATCGAGCTTACATCCTCGAATAGAGGAGCCTCAAACAATTATTGTTGCTTTTTGTTTTAGATATATATTAATACTTTATTCGTTTTACAGGTTTATCTGTGTGCTTAATTAAAAACAGTTACTATAGTATATACTTTATTTAGAAATTGTGAGGTCCCTTTGTATAATTTTTTTCTCTTAAGGATTATTTGGGAGTACCTTATTTTGTCAATTGGAGAACCCACATCTTGTTAATTTTATCTTTCAATTATTTCATTCATAAAATTAAACAATTAAAGTATGTTGATTGTTGATGAATTGATACACAAAAACATTTCTATGATAATATGATATGTAAGTAAGTTTAATTTAAATTGTCTCACAAACGTAATAGGAGTAAATGGTAAGGTATACATTTTGTATACAATAAGGTCATTTCCGGTAATGCTTTCAGTTCAGTTCAGCTTTCCCTTAGATTCAAGTCCAATTTTTCGACTCAATCTATCAATTCCATTTAATTCCAATTCTCATTTTCTCCACTCTCACTTAATAATAATAGCAATGATAATAAAAATTAAACAATAATAAATAACAACTAGATATAATTTAATATTGACATTAATAATAAGATATAAAATTGGTACACAATAATACAATAATTAAATACTTGACAACCAAAATTTTTTTCAAAAAAAAAACACAACAATACAACAATTAAATAGTTGACAACCAATAATTTTTTTTAAAACTACATAATAATACAACAAATTAACTAAAACTAAAATTAAATAAGAGTTATATTTTAATAAAGATTTTTTTTAAAAGAAGGGTTTTAAAATTGGTACACAATAATACAACAATTAATTACTTGATTGACATGATTTGGGAATAATAAAAATAATATAAGATTGACATTAACTTTTCCAAAATAATACACAAATTTGAGTTTATTAAATAAGAGTTACATTTTTAAACCAAAATTAACTTTTTAAAAATAATACACAAATTAACTAAAACTAAAATTAAGTAAGAGTTACATGTCAATTAATTAGTGATTTTTTAAGGAATTTTTTAAATAAGAGTCTATATATTTCTTAAATAACAAATAAGAAAAAAAAATGGATCAACAGGTGGCCGACAAGTGTTGGCCACCTACTGCCGGGCGGGCGAGTGAAAGCACTCGATGCGTGAGGCAATGGGAACACCCATTGAGCGGTGGGTATATGGCCTGAAGGGGATTTTGGATTTCCTATCCCTTGAATAAAAAAAGTTCACTCTTGTCACCTCCCTAAGTCCAAAATCCCTTTGGACCCTTTCCCTTGAATCATATGAGATGCCCTAAAGAAAAAGTTCTGGCCATAATATAGGCAATAGAGGACTTTTACAAAGAGATGCTTTTAGGACTGAAATATGTTAGTTCATTTTAGGGAGGGTTTTGAAATGCATCATATGTAATCTATCAAAACGCGAAATAAACAGCCATATTATATATATTTTCTAGAAAAGAAATTCGGTAATACTACTTTTGTTCCAAATTATTTGTCATTTTATATGTATTCATACATATTAAAGTACCTACTAAATATACTCAGTTTTAGGGGAAAAATCAATTATATACCTAAAATACCCTTATTCTTTATTTATTTCACCATTAGTTATTCACACGTTATTCAAGTTTTATACACTCTCACTTACTTTTTTTTCTGACACACCTAAAATATGTAATTAATAGTGTATTAAAATTCTAAAGTGACAAATAATTTGGGAAAATTTCTTTTCTCTAAAATGACAAATAATTTAGGACAGAGGGAGTAATAGAGTTATAAATAATACTCCTTCCGTTTTTTAATTTACCGCTTTGACAAAAAAAAAAAAACAATTGTTTTACTTTTATTTGTAGTTTTAGGAGTTCAGTGTAAAATTAATGTTATTTTATCAATTTTACTCCTCTTACTAATATTTGAAATTAATGCTAATTAATATTAAGATTATTTGTTAGAAGGGTATTTTGAAATTTTTAAAAAATGACTATTTATGACATTTTTTAATTCGTGTGCAATTCTTCAAAACGACAAATAAAAAAAAAAGGGAGTAATTTATTTTGATTCTATGTCGGGAGAAGTCTTTATTTAATGTACCTAATCGTGCTCGGAAAATGTTGTCATACTAGAGCATTCAACAATACATTATAAAATTGAATGGCTTAGAAATTAGTGAACCGCATAAGGAACGTGAAAAGTACTCCCTTCGATTTTTTTATTTGTCGTTTTGGAGAATTGCACATGGATTAAGAAATGCAATAAATTTTCATATTTTTAAGCAAAAAACCCCCCAAACACCTTTTAAATCAAATAATATCATTAATCAGCAACGATTACAAACATTAACAAGAAGGGTAATATTGGTAAAATATAATTAATTCTACGTTGAAATACTAAAACGACAAATAAAAGTAAACAATTTTTTTTTTGCCAAAGCGACGAATAAAAAGAAACGGAGGGAGTAGTAGAGTAGTGAATACTAGGATAGTAAATCCAATGTTACTTAGCCATCTCTAGTGAGTATGAACTCCACTTCCTCTTGAGACTCCTCTTTTTATAGTCATTCTCAGTGATTCAATCTTCCCATTCTATTTAATTCCAATTCTCATACTTACCCCTTCTCGCTTAATATTTCCACTATTTTTATATTGCTCATAATTGATTTCATGATAATAGTAATAATAATAACAATGTTAGTATTTAAATAAAATGTTAATAATTTTTTTTTTAGAATCACACTTGTTAATAGATCTGTATTCATGACTTAAATATATGACACCAAAATAATATATAGATGATCCACTCGAAATTTAAATGTGACATTTAATATCAAAACATTAAACTAAAAAGTTTTCTTTTTCCCCCATGATTTATCTAAACAAGAGGCACACAATTTCCACAAATTACAAGTGATTTGTAGCTCTACTTTTTCTACAACAAATTCCATCAAACTAATAAACCAAAAGAGTAAGAACGGGGCTATATTCATATCATATTTCTCTCCATCCTTTTCGCTTCAACCCCTTAATGCCATACGACGTCGTGTGATAACGTTTTAAGCTTACTAATCAATTCCTTAGCCTAGACCACACACTAAAGAGTAAAAAACCCTTCAAATTCATAAGTCCTTCAGAAAAAAAAAGAAAAAAGCTATGTTGCACGGATACGGATACGGCGATACGAATACGACATGATACGGATACGGCGACACGGATTTTAAAAAATTTACTGGATACGATACGACATGGATACGAATCTAAAAATTATACATTTATATATTTATGCATATTGAAATAAGTATAATAATATATTTATATATTCATACATATTGAAATAAATCAAGTTAAGTTTCATAAGTACTAAATTGCATAACTTTTAGAAAAAATAATTGTTTAGTAATTTAATACTAATAATTGTACATCATGTTTATTGTTTTATTATGCTACATAAAACTTGTCCCGTGATGGACATTTTATCTTGTATTGCAGTTGTATATATACAAAGTGTGGTTTGACATCTTACATTGTTCTTACCAATTGTGGTGACTTAGCAGAGTGCAGAATATGAAATGTGTTGGATACGTCTAAATAAGTATCCGATACGGGTGTCCAATTTTTCTTTTTAATTATATTTATCGACACGCCACGTGGAATGTCAATACGTATCCGACAAGTATCCGAGAAGTATCGTATCTGATAAGTATCCGACTCGGCATTCGATAATTATTTGAAGTATCCGTGCATCATAGTAAAAAAGAAGAAGAATAGGGGCTGTGGGGCGGTGGGTTTGGGCGTGGGTCACCCACCCCTCCCCATAAAAGTATGTTTCTTCACCCCCTCCCTCACCTCAATGGAGATGCTCTTAATAATACCAATCTCAGCCTTTATTTATTTCTTCTTTTAGGAACGAGAAAAAATTAATGCAGCATGAACTAGCTAAGCAGGGCAATACTTGAACCCGAAACCGAATAGGCTCAGGAGTTGTGTTTACAAAATCATCAATCCAGCCATATATTGATAACTAAATTAAAAACTTATTTCTGAAATGCAAGATCAACTCGTTTAATTTTTGCTGCATGTTCGATAAAAGTGAAAATATACATCACATAGCAGATTCTTGTCTTTCACTCAAAACTCTGCGATAATAGATAGCCTCTTTATTCAAATCATCAATAAAAGAATCAAGAAAATAACATAATTCATGTAGACGGATTCTAATATGTTACATAACTTAAGTTGTTCTTTCTGTTACTCATTTAATAATAGTTCTATGCGTTTTACCAATAATCACGGCACGAGCATTCCCCATCTCTAAAATGGTGAAATCGATTGATATCCCGAACCATAATCTCTCTATTTGTAAACTTGGAAATAAACTTGGTGAAAGAATGGCAATCTTCACATAACCTCAAATTCTTGGTGATCCTAATAGTTTCCCCTTTACTGCAATTTATTAATCCAAATGCAACTGCTAATTTCTCACTATGACCCAACACTATTCTTTCTTTTTCCTCTATTTCAAGATCATATAGTACGGCTTTGGTTTCCGGCACATAACCTATGTCCCTAATCTCCTTTGCCAAAGTAACTACCAAAGCATGTATTTGCTCGATTTGGGGATTTAACTCATCAACTGACGTAAGTGAGTATATTTTTCTTTTGATCTCAATCCAACAACAACCAGACACCTTTTGTAGTCCCCTAGCTTCTAAAAGCTTTTTCACTCTTTTTACCCCACCCCACATCTTTGCCTCCGCATAAATGTCAGCCAAAAGTACATAATTCCCAGCATTAGTTGGTTCAAGTTCAAAAAGCCATTTACTTGCTCTCTCTGCAAGTTCAACATTACAATGAATTCTACACGATCCTAGGAGAGAGCCCCAAACCTTAGGTCCTGGTTCGTCCCGCATATCTGATATGACTTTAGCTGCTTCATCTAATCGATTAGCTCTTCCAAGAAGATCAACCATACAAGCATAATGCTCCACACTTGGGTGAATTCCATATTGTTTAATGGAATTAAACAACAGCTTTCCCTCGTCTACTAGTCCTGAATGACTGCAAGCACCCAAAACACTAACGAATGTTATTGGACTAGGCGACACGCCATTACTCACCATCTCGTGAAAAATTTGAAGAGCTTCAGAACCTAAGCCATGAATCCCATAACCTGAAATCAAGGAATTCCAAGAAACGGTATCCCTCTTCTCCATTTTATTGAAAACATTTTGTGCCAAGTCAATTTCGCCACATCTAGCGTACATGGTTAAAAGGGCACTCATGACTGGTAAAATTGAATCAAGGCCTTTCCTAAGTATATATCCATGTATCAACTTTCCTTGCTCCAATGCAGCCAGTGCAGCACAAGCTTGAAGCACACTAACCATGGTGACTGAAGTAGGCAACATTTCCCCACTCTCAAGCATCATCTTCTGAAAAAGCTGTAATGCTTCAAAAGGCCTACCATTCTTTGCAAAACAAGCAATCATCGCACTCCAAGAAACCACATTTTTCACAGGCATAGAAGAGAATACAAAATATGCATTCTCCACATATCCATACTTTGCATACATATCAACCAAAGTAGTCATGACATGGACATGGCCTTCATATCCATGTCTCAAAACATGAGCATGAATTTCCTTCCCCCTCCAAAGAAAAGAACTTGCTTCTGAAACGACACACGCCTTAAGCGCATACGTATAAGTAAACCTATCAGAAGGAATCCCAATCTCATTCATCTTTCTGTACAGCCTCAAAACTTCTTCTCCGTTACCAGATAAAGACAAGGCACGAAATATTGCGTTCCATACATATATGGTTTTTTGGGTAATTTCCTCGAACACCTGGCGAGCGTGTTCAATTGAACCCAGTTCAAAGTACATGTCAATGAGCTTTGTTGCCAAAAAAGGGTCCTCGTCAAACCCATTTTCATTGAGACTTTTTTTAACTTTAAACGCGTCGATTAGAGATTTTTGGCGGGCACAAGTTTGGATGAGAAGTTCGTAAGTGTGTTGGGTGGGGCTTTGCTCGTGGGTGATTAATTGGATTGCTTGTTTGAGTTGGCCCTTTTTGCAGAGAGATTGAATTGTTTGGTTGTTGTCGTTGGTGGTGGTGAGAGCGGCGGAGATGCGGTGGCGCCGGTGGTGGTGGTGGTGGTGGTGGTGGAGAGGTATTGGAAGGTAAGTTGGTTGGGGATTTCGGGGGGGAGTCTGAATTTGGAACATCCGGATTCAATCGCTTCGTTCTTTAACTTCCGCTGGCCCTTTAACTTATAGGTTTACAAATTACGGTAACATTATATATAGGTTAGGTCCATCTTTCTTCTTCTTCTTTCTCTTTTATTATTCTTTTTTATTATTATTTTGCATCAGCTAAGTCAAATCTGGACAAAAAAAGTTAATAATTAATTTATACTTTCAATAATAAAGGATTACAATTATCATTCTCATTTATCGAAAATACAAAAATACGAAAACACTTTTATTTTTATTTTGCATCAATCAAAACAAAATCTTAAAGATATGTTTATTTAGTTTCCAAATTTTTTAAAACATTATCAAAAAAATTCACAAAAAACTCGTAATGTTTGACGACTGAAAATCTGAAATATATGCACACAAATGAAATTTTAATACAGTAATCTATTCACATTATCCACAATAGATTTTGAGTTTTAATAATATCCAAAGCAATTTTTCTTAATAATCAATTAGAAGGATTGTTAAAAAAAATAAAAAATAAATTAGAAGGATTGTTGATATTGAAACTGAAAACAAGGAGTTAACATAGACCTGTATTGACTCAATGCTGCTTGATTTGACTTCAAAAATTGATTTGATCGATTTCAACGGAACTTCATAATATGATGAATTAAGTTCGGAAGAATGGTTTTGTAAATTTTAAAATTTGAAATAAAATTTTAATTGAGTTTGAATTCGGATTACGCGAGAAAAATAGGTAATATACTTCCAACCAACAAGTTCCATAGAGGAAAAATATAAATAATATGTTTCAAAGCAATGCAATTTTATAATGAAGTAATAGATGATCAATATAAAATCAATGTCTTTTATGTATTTATAAATTTATTAAATTTGAAAAATGAGATGAAATCAAGTTTGGATCTAGCTTAAAATATTCGACCCATTCCCACATGGACCAAGTTTCATACATTTATAGAAATATATATGTAACCTCAATCTTTTCCCAATATTTCTGTTGTTAAGAACAAGCAACACCAAATACATTTGAACTAGCTTCAAATCTTTTCAACTAAGCTAAAGACTTGGGAACACAGGAAAATACAAACGAGCACATATGATAGGTAAAATGTGCAAATCATTAATGTGGCTCTATAAATGCCAATTTTCCTTATAAGATAAGTTGACTGCTCCCAATTTTCAAGTGGCATCAAGGATTTGCACCTGGATCACTAATCACACCAAGAAAGTCATCCTTGATGGTCCCAATACAGAACTGCAAAAGAAGAACATTTTATTACACACATGTAGATTGTTTGACATGCTAGTTCGTGAGCTAATTTGAGGACTTACAATTTCTGTAGCATCGACTCGAGTTCCAATTATCTTCAGCCTAACTTCACTTTCTTTCTGAATCTTGACCTGCCAATAATTGGATAATCAATTACCAATTAATATGCATTTTGAAAATATGCATGCATTGAAAAAGAAATGGAGGGAGCTTTACTTACAGAGCCATCTGAAGTAGTGTAATTAGGCACGTCTCCAGACTGAAACTCCATATCATCTGGTATCAACTACATATAAAACAGAAATAAAATCATATACTGTATATGAGAGTGAGAAAAGTAAATGGCTGAGCAAACAAAAGAATGAATGAAACTAAACTGTATCCAAAATAAGAACACAAAAATTACTAAGCCGAAAACATAGAGGTCTAGGAAGACTGAACCAGAAAAAAACTAGACAATGTACGTTATAGCTGAAAAGAGAAATTTATCAAATAAGCACTGCAGAAACTAAAGTCCAGTAACCATCACCAAGTCAAATTTCACAAGCTACCACCTAGGTAACTTATCACTAGCCATGATCAAAATCAGAAGGTAAACATAAAGGAGTCCCTCGTTTGATTAGATAGTACGTTCAATTCTTTTCTTCCCACATGGTCATATGGTATGTATGTATTTATTTGTTAAACTTCTATATATAACTTGACACATTTCTCACTCAATTCACCAGTGTATTGGACCAAAGAATATATAGCATAAAAAGACAACAAAGATTGCATATCAAGGTGATCTTAGAAATATTTAGACCTTTGGATGCATATATAAGCCAGCAAATGAAAGTCTCAATCATGATCTCTCACATGATAAAATGAGGAGTAAAGTATAATTTATTCATTAGAGAAAGCATCAAGAGTCACAAGTGAGCTACAGTAACATAAGTGGCCATATAGTTTCTCCAATCAAAATAAGGGTCTGACATAAAGCCCATGTCTTCACACATGGGCTTATCCAATATATTCTAGCAAAACTTAAAACATTATTGGAGCTCGCTTGATCTAGTATAATCAAAGTCTCCCAATGGGCTAAGGCACCAAAAATATTTAATCGAATAAGTAGGTGAAGCAATAAAGTATTTACTGTTGAAAAAATTCTAGAAAGTTGCAAATATGGTAGTTCTATGGCTCTTTGTGATATACACCACATATGTCAGAGCATGCTTTCTGTGGAATTGGTGGTTAAGCAAAGAGGTTTTATTTAACTTCACGGCACTAAGACTTTTCAATAGCTGGAGAGATAACCACACATCGGGTGCACCCCCAGCCCCAGCCCTTAAGCAATTTTTTCTTTTTATATCAATTTTAAATTGTATTTTGATGCTATTTCTTGTACTATATGTTATACATAGTAGGAGTAGTTCTTTTTCCAAGAGTTGCTTTCATAGTAATGCTTACAATGAAGATTTGCTATAGTTTTACCAAATCAACAGTTCAAATTAAATACATGTTGCACTATTTACAAGTTTAACCATGCAATAAAGATGACGGAGCTATCCTCATCACAGGTATGTCCTAATCTTTTTTCAAGTTAGTTCAGGTGTTTTCTTAAGTTAAATAGTCGATTTTCTCACATTCTACAGCTTGTTTTGAGATAGCTTGGCATCATCTTACTGGATAAGTTACATTATTCAGATCAGCAACTGTAGAAGTAATTGATATATTAATATGTAAACTAAAAAGGAATCGACAAAAAATTATTAAACACAAAAATAACTATATGGTAAACTGTTGAATATTTTTGAACTCTCTGGCAGCTGTATTCCTCTTCTTTATAACTAAATAACCAATGTCTTCTTGTCATTGTATACTTATTTTGAATCAAGAAGTAAATAAAAAAAGGGAGCTGTTACTGTTCAGCACAGGGTAAACAGATCATTCAAAAAAAAGCAAACTCAGATGAAGCGCATGTCGGCATAAAACTAAACTACCAAGATTCCATTATTCTAGAAGCTGTACAATGCAACAAACAAATTTGTCAATCACTAAGCTTGAACAAGAAGATATGGTCCATCTTGAAAGTACTGCTCATATTCCATACTTTAGCTCCATAAGTTTTTCTCGAAGTGCTAAAACAAATCCAATTGCTGGTTTGCAAAGGAAATTATCAAATGAGCAGAAATTGCAGTAAAAGGCTTACTACATATTCTATCAAGGGATAGAGGAGTTCATGAATATGGTTAAGGTAATTTCTAAGGTCGAGCACCACAATCCTGTTAGGCTCCTTGGTAGGAAGGTGCAGTGTGAGAAATGCCAGTATGATTCCTTTTCGGAATAATAACTAGTGAGGAACATCAGTTCACTTCATCCTTAATATCACTATGTTCTACGGGAAAAAAAATCACTAAAGAGTTACCAGTTTCGCGCTTCTCATACTACCATATTGGTCCTCAAGACATTGTGTTAGGATAATGCTTAATCCATCATTTCCTGGATTGAAACAAAAGACTAATATGACAAGACAAAGGCTGTGCACAGAGACTCCTCTAAGTGGCAACAAGATAAAAATCCTTTAAACCTATAACTTCTATGAAGTAAAAGATTTTGAACAAGAAGAAGCAAAAACAGTTGGAAACTGATGCAAGATAGTATAAGACAAGAAAAAAATTGCTAGAAATAACAGGTATGAAGCCACTCACATGATTGGATACGAAAATTTGGACGGGACCTGCTTCAGCGAAAAAACCCATCTGCAACAAAAATCCCACATGTTGTGTAACAATATTCACAAAGGAGACACAAAAAAAAAAAAAAGCAAATTTTAAAATTAAAGAAGAGAATGTAACCTTGTTAACCATTGTGACAACAGCTTCTACAATCTCTCCTTTAAAGGGTCGAAACACAACGCATTGATATTTAACAGGAAACGTAACAAATCCCGTTCCATCACGAATTAACCCTTTCCCAACACTTTCAATGCCAGTAATCGCCACAATAAACCCGTGGCGCCCACTGGAACAAATACAATACAATTTTTTTAACCCTAAACCAATCCAGACAGAAAATCATCAGTAGCAAAGCAATAATGAGGTGATCAAGTGAAAAATGAAACCTGCAAGTGCCCTCAACATCTTTCATAAGCTTGGAGACGAGCTTATCGCGGAGGTCACGCCCAAAGTGGCGAGGGTGGAGCTGCATGTTCCGCTCCAATACTATGTGGAAAAACATATCTCCCTCTTCTTCTCGATCGGAGATTTCCAGGTGGTGTAGAGTGGATGATGAATTTGGATTTGAGTATCGGGGGTTAGAGCAGAGTAGGGCTCGATAAAAATATATTTTCAATATACTTATGTTATTTTTATTCTTGAGCTATTTATGGTAAAATTATGATAAGGGCTGTCAATCGGGCATTGTGATTTGTGAGTCGAGCTTTAAATAGATCGAATTCAAATAATGTCGAGCTTCATAGTTATAGGCTAAAATTCGGTTCATAAATTTTTTGTTTTCTCTGGCTCAAACTCGGGCCATGTAATTTTTCGGATTTCAGGTTTATATCGAGTTTATATCGGGTTTGTTAATATAGTCACAAATAGCTTGATGTATAAAATATTTAGATTACCGAAACATATATGAATAGACTACTATTACTTAAGACACGAGTGTATATTATTAAAAAATATTTTAGCTGAAAGATCGAGTTATTTGCTCACATTTTTTAAGATACGTTTGATTTATATGAACATGCAGTAGAGTTTTAGAGTCTCAATACTCCAATTTATTGACCTGTATTTTTTTACTTTGATTTGATTTAATTTTTTTCTTTGGATTTTGGTTATCAATACAAAATTGATATACCATATATGTGAGTTTACATTATAACTTTTTGTAAGTTTACTTAATAAAAATAATAATTAGTAACTATAACTACAATACAAATAATTAATCGTAATATTTAAAACAATCATATGTTCGGGCTATATTCGGGCTGAGCCGTGTTAGGCTCAAGCTCAGCTCATAAATTGATCGGGTTTAATATAATGGCTCAAACTCGACCCGACTCACAAATATTCGGGTTCGAGCCAATTTTAATAGGGTTGAGCCATCGGGCTTCGGGTAGGCCCGGCTCAATTGACAGTCCTAAATATGAGTAGTGCTAGCCTCACAACCCACAACAGGCTGTACACATATACAACCGGTTGTGGCTTAAATTTTTTTTTTTTGTCATTCATATATTTTAATATATGAAAAAAAATTAATTACATGACACATAAATAATTATCAAGAAAATATAGACCCTGTTTGTAAATGATGAACCCTAACCTTAAATTAAGTATTATGCCATATCATATAGGGATAAATTAACATCATCCATATATAACTAATTTTATGCTATGTTATTTTGATTCCACAATTAACATTATTTCATTTTCAAAATTCAATTTTTGGAGATAATAAATCTTTGGTATAGGTGTACATTGTTTGAATGAATCCCATAATTTAATTAATAGAATTGGATAATGTAAGAATGAAAATTAAAGTATGCTTCATATTAAGTGAAATTTAACATGAATTATATAAATACGATCTGAATAGATTTGGATGTTTTTAGAACTCTTGTAATTGCTGATTCTAATTAATGTTGATTTGGTGTGTTCTAAAAAAAAAAAAAAAAAAAAAGAATTGAGAATTGACTTTTTCCTAAAAAAAAAAAAAAAAAAAAAAGAGAATTGACCCTAATCATTTGGTGTAGTCAAGGCCTTTGATTAGGGCTGGCAAAGTGGGCTCAGATATGGATCATGCATTAATTTTAGGCTTTTAGCTGATCTATATATGGGTTTGGGTGTGGAGCTGAGCATTTCTTCATCTTTTTCTTTTTTCTCACTTATATGCCCGAAATTGATGGTGTGGTTGAATTACCAAAACATAACTATTTGAAAAAAGGAAATAGCTAGTCCGTGATTAAGATTGTACTTTGTTGTTTAAAGTTCATCTACTAAACTGTATATTTACAACTTGGACTGAAAAATGCATTGAATATAGATCTTGGTTTTATTAATTAGTAAGCTCATGGTGATGTAGATTGAATTGAATAGATATTAGATCCAAATCCATTAGAAATGTTTTAGAGGATTACTAGAACCTTGATCATTAGTACTCGTTCAAGAAGTTGGGATTATAATCCTAATATATGAAATCTAAAAGAGCGAACAAAAGACGATTTTGTTAAGGAAAATATCACATACATGTTCGATCCTTGTCGCATTTGTAATCGATTGTGACTTGTACATATATATATATATATATATATATATATATATATATATATATATATTTTGCATCAGATCGATCATCATAAACAATATAGATAGCTCTTAGTGATTTAATTACATGATGGTCTACTTATCGTCTTAAATCTATATGTTGGAATTAAATTCCAAACACTACAAACTTAAAAAACCAGTACTGTTTATAGAACTTAATTATTACATGCATAAATTATAATTTCACTGCTCTATCAAGTAATTACATAATAACATTCAATATTCAATTACTTAATTGACTTATAACATCAAGGAATGAACACATACAGAGATCGATCTATTGATATTACACAATTACTATTATTAATAACATAAATGCATGAGAACATTGAAAAAGATCAGTAGGATTAGGAAGCTCTATATTTCAAACGACACGAACGAAAAACAGTACACACGCATGCAGTACATGGCATCAAGTGAAGATACACATAATTACATACACGTACTAATTATTATATATTATTATATTGGACCTATTCGAAAGCACTGGCAAAGTTAATTAATTAAGGAGCATAAGGTGGTGGTGGCGGTGACTTATGTTTTGGTGGTGATCGGTGGCGAGGAGGCGGTGAAGCATGTCCATACTCATGTGGAGGAGGACCATAAGTTGGCGGTGGCTGTCCATAGTTATAAGGAGGAGGTGCATAAGTTGGTGTTGGTGGTGAATATGTTGGAGGTGGTGGTGGTGAATATGTTGGAGGTGGTGGTGGTGGTGAAGATGTCGGAGGTGGTGGTGGGGAATTCTTTGGAGATGGTGGGGGATGCTTATGATGAGTTGGCGGTGCATGGTGATGGGTAGGAGGCGGATGACGGCCGTGAACGGGTGGTTGATGGCCATAAGTAGGCGGGGGTGGCGATTGACGATGATGAGTCGGAGGTGCATGATGATGGCCGTGAGATGGTGGTGAAGGTGTTGGGTGGCCATGACGTGGCGGAGCATGCTTTGGAGACGGTGGTGGGTGCACGTGACGCGGAGGAGATGGGTAGTTTGGCGAAGGTGGAGGATGGTTGGGAGTTGGTGGTGGGTGAACGTGACGAGGTGGCGGAGGAGGAGTAGCATGCTTGGGAGACGGTGGTGGGTGAACGTGACGAGGTGGAGGAGGATGGTTGGGAGTTGGTGGTGGATAGTTTGGAGCATGGTTGGGAGCTGGTGGGGGGTGGGTATGACGACTCTTTGGGGAGGGGGGAGGGTGTCTATGATCATGACTCGGAGGTGGGGCTAGTGGCTGATGGGCTTGAGGTGGTGGCTGATATTGCTGCTGCTGCTGCTTATCATTTTCCAATTCATGATCAGCGCTAGTAGTACTGCTGCTCTTTGCAAAGATCAGCAGCACTAAGAAGAGACATGTGTATGATATAGGTATTGCTGTTAGTTTCATTTCATGGTATATATTGAATAATAACATATAGGAGTATAATTAACCCCCTTCCTTCCTTCCTTCTGTATATATAGAATTGGAGAAAAACAGGTGTGCCTTTCAATGCATATGCATGTGATATATATATATATATGATGCACAAAAATCACAATCAATTAAATTAATGTGAACTGAAGTCACAATTTCACATTCCCTATGTACGTAAATTAAGTAATTGTGTCAAGTGCAAACCGGCCCTGATGCATGGATTCCGGGGGAAGAATGGGCCGGGGCCGGGTTCTGTGTTTTGGAATCATCTATAGATAATACTCCAGAACTTTAGAAGTATTTACGTCATGGGGCCACTGTCCGTAAACCAGCCCCAGTTCCAGTGTTTCCTTTCCCACACAAGACAACAACCGGACTTGCTGGGCTCGGCGGCCATTAATTAACACCGCCACAAGATAAGCATTATCACCTATTATTGTAATCACCAATTTTGGAATTAATAATATAATACTAGTACTATTTATTTTGGAAATTTCCTATCCAAACTATCTTTACTCTTAGCTTTCAAGGCAAAATACATATGCATTCTACATAGATATATTGCTAGTGTCTCATAGTTTTTGGCAATGTTATTAAAACCGGACCGACCGGTCCGATCAGTTCGACCGCAAACCGGAGGTTGGTCCAGTCCAGTTTGAATCGCTTGACTCAAAATCCAGACTAAACCGGGTTGAACCGGTTCAAAACCGATGAACCGGCGAACCAGTTCAACCCGATTCTGAATTTTTTTTTTTTTTTAAATGTTAAAAACAAGCTAAAATTTATTGTAAAATGTGGAATTTGAACACTTAGGGCCTATTTGTTTGGTGTTTGGGAAAGTAGTGGAGGTTTGTGAAATAATCTCGATTTGTGTATTTGTTTGTTGGGGAATTCTATGGTGACTCTTGGTTAAGAAAAGAGTCACCACAACAAATCAATCCCAGCCTTTGAAGGAAAAAGAGAAATTATCTTGCCCATTGATTATATACAAATGTATACAATTCTATATTTTGTGTATTAAATTCAGAAATTTAATTATTAATACATTGTAAATAGTAAATTTACACTATTACCCTAAAATAAAAACAACAAAAATACTCCACTTTTACTAGAATATCCCTCCCATTTCTTCTCCCCCAATTTTTCTTCTTACCCCAACCCCAACCCCTTTCCAAACCCTAACCCACAACACCACCATGCCGCCGCCGCTGCCACCTTCCTCATCCCCCCTCTCTCTCTGTGCTTTTATATCGACGGCGAAGTGCCGCCTCCGTTCTTATGAAAACAGCAAATATATTTTCTCCAAACCCTAACCCATAACCACCACCACCACTACCACTACCATTCTCCTCTTCTCTATGTACCTATTCCAACGAGGATGACGACGGCGAAGTTTCATATCCCATATGGTCGCACCAGTCCGGCGATGTAAGGTCGCCGCCGTTCTGGTCGTGACCAGAACGGAGGCGGCACATCACTCGCCGTAGTTCTGGGCACGACCAGAACGAAGGAGGCACACATGCCGCCTCTCTTGTAGAGGCCAAAACGCGCAGCCCTTCCCCCCAATTTTGGTCTCTGAACAAAACAGTAAAGCTTCACCGGTCCAGCAGTGAAGCTTCTCCGGTCCAGCGGTGAAGCCTCATCCTTTTATTAAATAAATTTTTCCTTTTTTATTATTATTTTGATAAAATAAGAAATGACTTAAAAAATTTAATAATGTACAATTATTGTAGGAAAATATTTCATTATGAGAATAATGTATTTTTGTAAATAAAAATATTCATTTTAATATTATATTATCGAAAAGAATTATATATTTGAATTTATTATTTTTATTAGCTTTGTATTTGACTTGGTAAAAATTTAATATAATTTCAATAATTTTCAACCCGACAGTGTATACTTAGAATTTTGATTTTTAACTATCATGATTTATTTTAGATTGTCATTACCTACATGTTTTAACCAACACTAATCATAAAAATAAAATTAATAGATTTGCACATGTATGTAATAAATAAATAAAATAATATAATTTGAGTTTAATTTAATTTGAATTGATAAAAAAAAATACATAAATCAAATTGTTTGATATTCATTTATTTGATGTTGTAACTTTACTAATTAATTAATTATCGATTTTAGCTCAAATATCAAACCTCTATATAACTTGTTTAACTTTATAAATTAGGGTATATTGGACTTTTACAAATATAGAATAAGGGTATACTGGTAATTTTACAAGGTCAAGTGGGTTGTAAATAAATTAATTGGAATTGTAATACTTACATGTGTCCAAATTTGATTGGATTTCAAAGAGGTTGTTGGTGACTTAGGAGTGAGTCACAATAGACCATCCCTTGTTTGTTTGGGTTTTGAGAAAGTGGTTTGAGAAATAAAGTAGATATAGGTTTTTTTGGAAGAGTTAGGTTGTAGGTGTAAGATGTGTAAGACTTTATGTCAAATCATGTTTGTTGTGTGATAAATTGTGTAAGAGATATGTTATTTTATGTCAAATCAGAGTAGAGTTTATATAGGTTTTGTTTGAAGATAAGAAAATTGTTGTTTGTTTGGATCTTGAGAGAGTAATTTGAAAAAATGAAGAGATGAAAAATATATTTCAGAAAATAGAAAACATATTTGTTTGGCATTTCCCAAACACGAAAAAAATTTGGAAAACGCCAAACAAACGGGCCCTTAGCCTCTTGCATGAGACATAACTTCCTTATCATTTGAGCTACATCAATTTTATTGAACTTCTAGTACAAAAATTTATAAATTTTAAAAAACGTGTAGCTAAATTAACATTTTACACATTATCAATTATCATTAATACTCAAATAATATTTTTTTATTAAAATTTGTTTTATTAGATTTTTCTTTTCGATATTATTTTTAGGATAAAAAATGTCAAATTTTGAAAGTCAAATAGATATATTATGCAAGTTTGATTTTGAATATTAGACTTTCATACATAATCATATTCTAAAATTCATTAATCTCTTAATTTGTTGTATTTTTAACTTACACTTTTAAAATTTATAAAGAAATATAATCATATTATATTTATATGCACTTACAAATTAGTATCACATTACCGTTATGATATAAGTTAGATAATTATTATATGATTATTTTAAATAAAATCTAAGATTTTGTATAAATGAGATCAATTGTAGGATAATGTTTAAATTTTATGCATATTACATATACTTTAAAATTAAATATATTTATTATATCATTATGACGTCATCCGGTTCGACCAGTAAAATCAGTGATCAGTCGGCTCACCGATTCACTGTCCGGTCCGATTATGAACACATTCTTTTTGCTCAATCACAAAACAACGTTATTCTATATATTTTTATATATTCTCTCTCTTTCCCAAACTTTTTACTTCATTCATTTCGTCACAGAGTTCTAAGTAAGAATTAGAAGTTAAATATCCTTACACCTACACCACATGATACAACAATCATTTGATACATGAAATAAAAGAAGTTTGGCTAAAATTTGTCTCGATTCGGTTCCAAAGAGTGAGAGTTTTCGGCAAAATTTTAAAATTCAATTTGGATAATGATTTCAAAAATATTGAGATAATTAAATATTACTAAATAATAGTTAGTAAATTTCAAAAACTTGAAAGTGATCTGAATTGAGGTTTGGAGAAAAAAAATAAGTGATGGAAATCAATTCAATTCAATTTGTAAGTGTGAAAAAGATATAACAAATATCAAATCAATAAATTTATAGGTCTCTAGTAGAATTTTATAAGTTTTAGTTTGAATTAAAATTGAGCTTGAATTGAGACTTCTTCAAATACCAAATGAATTTTAATTTTAACTCGAGACACCAAACTCAGCCAAACTAAATGAATTTTAATTTTAACTCGAGACACCAAACTCAGCCAAACTACTACCATAACGAGCCTTGGATTCTAATTACTCCTATATTGTACATTCTTCCAAATCACATCTGATTTGACCACAACCTAGTATCGGTAAGAATTAGCAATTTAATTATAGCTGCATTCTAGCAAGCCATTCCTAAGTTTATTTAATCTAACTTTCACATTTTGGAGATTAGGAAGGATTTCATTTCAATTGAAGCAACTTCACGAAAACATCAACAATCTACAATTATAATTGCAGCGCAATTTATGAGTCTAGTGTGTATTTACACAGTCAAATTATAAACTGCGTTGAAAAAAAAAAAAAAAAACCCCGTGAAAAGACAAAACAGTACTTCAGGCCAGTTGAGCACAATTGCCTCCAAATTACAGTCTTCCCTCCTCGAGACACAATACTTAACACGATGACTAACTCGTTCAGATTGGATAGCACATTCACATCTCCATATTCTACCAAAGGTTAAATTTAACGCCAGCATCTTCAGGCTTGCTAAAGGACGGGACATCCTGTAAAGTAAATGGAAGATTAGTTAAGTGTGAAAGTCATTATTAAATAATGACACTTTAAAATGAATAATGAAAATTTCCGAATCCATTAACCAATAAGAGGTATCAAGTAGAGATTTTCTTCCATACTACTTCCATGCAAATTTGAAATCCAGAACTTCTAAGGTGTTGACCAAACAAGAGATGACAACTTATGTAGTTAAAATATGGAGCAATTCAGTTTTTTCTAAATAATATATTTTCAATACTATGATTATAGAAAATGTTGAAAAAAATCAAGGCTACCCAATTGGAGATGGCATCGGTCATCGTTAATAAGAATCCAGAAATAGATGGTTCTGGAAGCAAGTGATTTCATTCATCCTTAGGTTGCTGGAAGTAAAGGCACGATTTAGATTAACACTAATCAACATTCCCTCCATATCTTGGAAGCAAACTTTTCGTTACCAAAACTGTCCTCAAGAAATTATGTTCGAATGTCCCTAAAAAATGTGAACTTTTGTGCACAAAAGGAGCAACCTAATTTTCAAATCTCAGAAATATGTGAAAAGCCAATATAAGCAGGTTTGTACGAATATATGTAAATAAACTTTATTTACCGACAGATTATGTGAAAAGCCAATATAAGCAGGTTATGTACGAATATATGTAAATAAACTTTATTTACCAACAGATTACAGTCTTACACGATTAAAATACAAGCAAAGCAAGCTAAAAAGACCATTTTGAGTATCTTTGTTTATTAAGTGACACAATTTTTCCTTTTTTTCCTTAAAAAAAAGACTATCTTAAAACATGAATATTAATAGTCTTTACACCTGAAACTGCACAGTAATGACTAATTTTACCACCCTCCAAGTATCAGAACAGATGGCTGTATATCATAACACACTACACAGGCACATGATTTGTAAGTAACAGTGAAAACATTTTTCTTTTACAATTTCTACCTTCAGGGACTAATATCTTTGAGTTCTGAATACCACACTCGTTCCTCCACTATGATTATAATAAGAATCTAATTTTTCTTGTATATGCAATAAGTTGAATAAAATGGGATAAACTAAGTTTATAAAACTGAATTTGCTTCTTTTTGCAATAATCCATAGAATATGGGACAACAAAACAGAAAGCATTAAGTTTAATTTCACTAATCTACCCAATTGTGCATGTATATGCAATAAGTTGAACAAGGTCATCAAAGGCATAAACCAGAATCTTAATTTACTTTTGCAGTAAAATGAACAGTCTAAAGTACATCATAAGTTGTTTCACCATTCATGTTCATATCCTTTAAAACATTAAAATACATGCCATGTTTCCATTTAAGGTTACTGAATCATGACACATACCCACCTCTGTTTCCTGTAACATGATACTATTTCATTATGGTCAGTTTAAGAGCCAGATGGAACAAAAATGTAGTATAGACTCAAAATACAATTATAATAAACATTCCACCAGATAAGTGTCAGAAGGTCAAAACTGTGAAGCCAATGTGTGCTTAAGAATGGTATATTAGGTTCTTTCTAATAATAAATCCATCACTGGTTGACAAAAAAAATTAACATCCCTCTCTTCAGATACCCTCTAAATTGTGAATTTCAGTTTTTCTATAAAATACTAAGCATGAAATTCATTAAAAGCTTCGTATTAAAAAAACTATCAAAAACTTGACACTAGGAAAATCTACAATCACAAATGGAACAAAAGCAACAAAAGAGGCACCAGTCTTATGTGAAGTACTAGAAAGTGCTTTAAATAAAGTTTGATGTCTTTAAGACCCATGATTAGAAGTTAGAAAATTAAACTAACCTGGGAACTCATGGAGACAAGTTTTACTAGAACATACTTCACAAAAACCGCTTTCTATCAGTTGGTTTCAGTATCTGGAACGAGCACATCAAACTCTCATCTACACTCATCATAGCACCAGCATTATCAAATTCACCACAATAGTTGGGAGCAGAAAATATTGTAACTAACTGCCTATCAGCGAAAAATTCATATCCGTCTTCTACAACCTGCTCAAGAAAGTATTCAGTGAGACAGCAGAATATAAAAGTTGAACAACCACTACAAAGCAAAAGAAAATTTCGGAACCTGATGAGCACGACAAACAAGGTCCATATCATGTTGCATTAAAAACTCGGCCACCTTATCTGGGCCAAATGTGTATGAGACTCCTCTATCATTCATCCCCCAACCTTTAATTTCTCTACTAGGATCAGACCAAAGTAAATCACAAAGCAGCCCGGAATCGGGAACATCCGTGGGACGAGTTAAATTTCTTATCTGATCCAAGTCTATTAGATCAGGAGAAAGACCACCATGCATGCAGAGTATTTTATCGTCTATAAGAGCTGCCACAGGAAGGCAGTTAAAACAATCAGTAAAAACCTTCCATAGTCTAACATTGAATCGGCGTTTACATTCATCATAAAATCCATATATCCTATTAATAGAAGCGCATTCATGATTTCCTCTCAAGAGAAAGAAATTTTCAGGATATTTGATTTTGTAGGCAAGAAGAAGGCATATCGTCTCTAAACTCTGTTTACCACGGTCTACATAGTCACCTAAGAACAAATAATTGGCTTCTGGTGGAAATCCCCCATATTCAAAAAGCCTTAAAAGATCTCCATATTGCCCATGAATGTCACCTGGAATCCAAGAGATAAAAAAAACATAGTTCAATGACTTCAATCACATGTTTCTAATGTGAAAGTTCAACTTAAGAGAGAGAGAGATAGAAATCAATCCACAAATCAAACAAATTTGTAATCAAATTATATTATTTTCGATTAAACAAGAATGAAAATAAGCAAAATCCCAAAAAAATTGTAATCATGATTTTTAATGGCACATAACCATATAATGCTGTCTCAATATATTACAAACATCAGTGTTAAATGAATTTGTGTATGTCTAACACAAGCTAATCCAGCCTTATACAACATATACTAAATTGAAAGGAGAAAAGAAGACAAATGGCAACTGCATGAGCCTGACATCAAAATAGCGAGCCAAACTGGAGCACTTGAGAAAAAAGCAGAATGCTAATTCATCAGCGGTTGAAAGTATCCAGTTTCTTCAAGGACATAAATTGCTACAATTAATCACAATGTAGACTGCTGAACGCCATCATTGGAATATTGAAAATCATTTCTATAGCAAATTGAAAAAACGACAAACAAAGCTAACAAATATTTCATTCGTCAGCTCAATGAAGGTAACAGATCAATTACAGACTCTAATTATGACATCTTATATATATATATATATATATATATATATATATATATATATATATATATATATATTAATTTACAATTAAATCCATACAGCTTAACTCCCTATTATTATTCAAATTTGATGGTTAGTCATCCGCCAGAATCAAAGAAGATGTGATGATTGTCAACCAAAATTGTAAATGTTTGATTTAAAAATCATCTAAACTAATATTTTCTCTTTTTAAACAAGCTAAAAACACCTTGCTAGGAGTTACATGACCTATCAGCTAAGTCATCAACATTCCACAATGTTTGTGAGTATTTTCTGTCTCATCACCGCCTTCAGATACTTAGAATTACTTCAACTTTTCTTTATGTTCGAGCAATGATATTGTTTGTAAAGGCCAGTATAACTTGACTAAACATAGACTTTTAACCACCTCAAATCAATAGTTTTCTGTTTACTATCAAGATCTTTAACTTGGCGTTTTTCAAATCATAAGTTCTTAATCTAACAATACCTGCATTCCAGCTGGAGAGACTAAGTTGAATACCGCGAAGAGCGATTACTTATACTCTTTCTATTGCTTCTGTCACAAATGGCAACATAAGGAGCAAATTATAAAACAATATTTACAGTTTTCTTCCTCCTCAATTGTAGCTGACTCAATGGACAATATAAAGAGCTACTAACAGCAATAACACACGACGAAAAAATATGTGAGCTTCCAACAGTACTAGGGAATTCTGTAAACTGAATTTAGAGAATGGGCTAATCAGTGTCAGCAGCTGATTAATAATATCCTTTAGGCATTCATGAAGGTCATAGTTTCATAAACTTGCCTGTTAGGTAAATTCTATTTCTCAGGAGTTAATTATATCTTGGAAGTGCATTAAATGAGTGAAAACAGGGAATAGATGGTTTTGTTTCTTTTGGCGGAAAGCGACGACAACTTACTGTGAACCCTTCAGGAAGACTATCACTAACCAATTGGTAATTTTATCAAGATTTTTTCCTCGGAGGGCCAAGCAACTAAGAAACTCAACGTAAGCCGAAGATACAAAGACAACTCTACTAATCTAGAAATAATAAAGCATCATTATTCATTAAGTTAACATAATAACGCCGAGTGATGCTCCACCCCTTCTCGAAGCATACAATTCAAAATTGGCAGCAATAAAGTATATACTGCGAAAAGTGCAACAACTCTGGTGACACTTGTAATCAAAGCAAAACGGTTCACTCTTCAATATTCAAGGGAAAAGAAATGGAATAGGTAGCAGAAGTTGCAAACATAATAACTAGGAAATGTTTCTTACAAATCTGCCTTGTTGCAAGTATGCAATACCAAAAGCATCAGCTAAGGAAATTTGTTCATTGTTCTCATTTAAACCAGGGTTGAAATCGGTCCACCATCACAAACCACTTTGAAACAAAGACAAACAACTATGCTTTTGCTCAATGAAGCAATCAACTAATCATGCAGCAACCATATTCACATCAACACAGATAAAGACCATCACCTAAACATTTTTCATAAGCAGAACAAACTTAAGCATGTCCCTTATTCAGAGCCACATCAAACCACATAAAATAACCAATAGTTCAATAATCCAGCTCTCCATGAAAAAATGTCCAAAAATCAAGCCTAGATTTAGCAGCTATACATAAAATTTCCATTCCTCAACCCAAATATTCGCTATTAATCCTGAAAAAAACATAAACAAGCTAGGCGTCCATACACTCATGCATACAATTAGCCACAAACATAAACACTAAGGCAGATATGCGATATATATAGAATAAAAGATACAAAAAAAATAGGAATACCGCAAATCTTAATAGGGGCTTCGAGCTCGAGTAAATTAGGCTGAGAGAGGAAGATTTCACGCGCCGTCGTACATAGAGCTCGGATCTCATTCTCCGAAAGCTGCACCTGCCGCACAGTCCGTACATTGCGGAACTCCAACAGCCGAGTGATGATATCGTCCAAAACGGCAGGTTCGATCGCCTGCCCATTCGCCGCCGCCATATCCTCCCTGTCAATTTCTTCCTAGGGTTCCAATTCACACACAAATAATAACAAACCCTAGATTCTCAAAAGAAAAAAACAAAGAAAATCTTTCAAATAATATGCTCTTGTTGTCGGAGACAAAATAGAAAGAACAAATGGACGGAGTAAACAGATAAATATCGATTTTCGGGTAGAAAATAATATACTATCCAAAATTGGGGGGAGAGGGGTTGCGGGGCTGCAACTCCGATGAGGCGGGGAGGACTATAGTATTATGTTTGGAAAGTGTATAAGTGTAGAAAATTTATAATTGTTTATGATATGATTGCAGTAATTTTATCATTTCTGATAAGAGTTAATTTAAGTAATATTTCTTTTGACTCGATAAATCCGCTGCCCCTCGTGTGGTTCTCTATGCTATGGAGATCTTTTGGACTGGACCCCTTTCAGGATAGGGAAGTATATAATCTATCTAGTATTCTCCTTTTTTTCTTTTTATTATTTAATTTATTGGTTTTTTTCAAATAATTATTTAATTTTATTGGTTGGGTTCCCAATCATGTACAAATAAATTTATTTATTCATGATATAAGGCAATACTAGGTTATAGTCCAAACAATAATTTTTTAAGTTTGATTTAGTTTCTGAATTACTTAGTCAATTTGTTAAACAAACATTGACCGCTCAAGTCAAAACGAGTTGAGTTCGAATAACTTAATAATCTACATACTATTTATAATTTTAAAAATTAATTGATTGAGTTGTGATTTTATTATATCTTTTGAGTATTTTTTTCATAGCTCAAATAATTCATAGAAAATGACAATGATTCTCTGTAATCAAAAGTTGATTGTCATTCGAGTATAAATCTTGAGAACTTCTTGAAAAATAAGAACTTTGACAATGGTTCTAGGTCGAAAAAACTTCAATTTATAGAGATGAAAACAAATTTGTTCAAAAATCAAGCATACCATATTTTCATACTTGTAATTGCTGTGGAAAAGAAGACATTTTGTCCTTACAAGAAAAAAATAAATCATAATTTTGTCCATAAATCAAGTACACCACTTTCATACTTAGTTTAAGTCCAAATGCAAAAAACACTGGTCCACAATACTAATGAAACGAATTTGCTTACTAAACTACACACTTATGCTACAAAGAAAATATTTTCGGGTAAATCATGGCAACAGGACATTCGTAGAGAAAAGGCATATTTTTCTCTACAAAAATGCAAATCATGAAATATTATAATTGGCACCCAAGGTTTAAATTTTTAAGACATTACAAATAAATCCCAGTGGCAAAGTTAGAACTTTTTATTGGTAAGGGGTTAATTGTAAGATAATAACAACTTCGCCCGGGGGGGGAGGGGGGATTGTAGTACTTAATACGTGAGAAAAAATTTCGTAATTAAGTTTTACCTTAGAGGTATTCGTAATTTATCAATTTTTTTAAAATTAATGTGAAAAATGTCAAAAGTTTATATTTTCAGGGTGGAGAGTGTCAAAATCTATATTTTGGGGTACAAAACGTAAAAATATTTAAAAATGACTATTGTACTCTTCCACCATTGAATTCCTTACCAAACCACACACTATGGTAAAAAAAACTATCAAATAAATTGTATTTTCAAAATGTAAAATACCGAAATTTTTATATTACCTAAACACACACTATGGTAAAAAATATCAAATAAATTGTATTTTCAAAGTGCAAAATACTGAAATTTTTAAATAGGGGTGCAAAGTTCTATAACTTTATAATTTCATGGTGAAAAAATGCCAAAATCACTTTCATGCACAAATATTAGAATTCGTATATAGACAGTGAGTTTGGCCCAGTGATTGGAGCTCTTAAAATCACTTTTACATCTCTATTGTGATTTTTGAAGTGTTTGACCTTGATTATAGAAATTACTTATGTTCAATCATGATTTTCATGGTGTTTGGCCCCCAAGATCATAATCACTTTTGGGATCTCGATAAGCAAAAAATCAACTTATTTTAGAAGCAACTAAAGTGTTACTTTTATAAAAGCTATTATACATAAACAATTATTCTATCATTAATTTTTATCATAATCAATTATTATCATAATCAATTTTAGTAAAATTAATTCTCCTATAATTGCTTTTCGAATCGCTAGGCCAAACTCGGTTTCACATATATTTCTCTTTCCCTAACTATAAATAAGTTCTCTTCTTTTCCAAGTTTCAGGTGATTTTCCCTCCCCTCTTTCTCAATTTTGTTTTATCAAATTCGATCTAAATATTTATATTACTCTTTTTCTTTTGAGTGCTTTTTTTTTTATATATATTTTAGATTGATTTTTTAATTTATTAAAAGTTTAAAACTAGATTTTAACAATTTAAGAATTATGCCAATAGAATTGGATTTTTATTTGATGTTACAACTCTAAAGTCTTTATATAATACAACTTTGACATAGATAGGTCTGGTTTATATTATAAACTAAAAGCTCTACTAAAAATTGAGTTGATTGATATTTCCTAATCATATAAAAGTATTTGATTCTTATTTAAATACGTATTTTGCTATAAAATAGTATCCACTATACATGTAACGGTTGCTTCTGTTGAATTAAGTTTTTCAAAATCAAAATCGACGAAAACTTATTTATGATAAACAATATCACAAGAAAAATTAAATAAATTGACAATTTTTTCTACAGAAAAATATATATTAGAAAAATTAGAATATAAAGTCTTTAATCTAAACTTTTGCAACTACTAAAGTAAGAAATTTTTATTTATAGAATATAATTTTATTAACAATATAGGACCCAATTTATATTTTGTCTAGGGCTCCAAGAAATTTAGGACCGACCCTGAACTCGAGCGAAGACATTGTTGTTCTTTCTTTAAATATGTTGCTTTATCCATATTAATTTTTTTTTTCCTTTTCAAAGTTGACTCTTCATAGATTATGCCATGCATTAGTTTACATTAGTTATTATTCAACCCCAAATCAATTTGTTTATATCTCATTTTTTTTAATAAAAAGTTTTCATTTTTTTCTTTTTTATTATCATTGATTATTGATACACTGTTGGTTTCAAGTGGCCCAACAGGAAAGCCCAGAAGGCCCACAAGTGGCACAAAAGTCTCCTCTCTCTCTGTCTACACGCACGCTCCATAGAGATATCAATTAAAAAAAAAAAAATCAATAAAAATAGACTGTGGATTGGTGAGACAGAGAAAAACGTTGGATCGGAGATTAGATAAGAATACAATGAAGAAGGAAGAGATGGTGAAGTTAATAAGCGCGGAGGGGTTCGAGTTCGTCATCGACAAAAAAGCCGCCATGGTTTCTCAAACCATCCGCAATATGCTTACTTCTCCAGGTCAGTTACATCTGAAATTCTGTAAACAAAGCTGCAAAGAGATTCTAAATTTCTGAAAATTTAGGCGAAATTGCCTTTTTTTTTTCCCCAGAAAATTAGAAGATGCAACTGTTTCATTTTCCTTCTTCTTTTTTGGACAATTGAGCTATGGATATAAAATTACAATATTTTGAAAGATCAGATGCTTTCAGTAAGATTTTAGATTTATTTATGGCTCAGTTTTACATTCTTAGCATCTGTACTTTGTGTGTTTGGATCGTTATTTTGCAGAAAAGTTCTAACGACAGTAACAACATTGTGAGTTTTGGAACTTGAACCATTATTACACAACTTTTAAGATTTTGGCTTTTTATTTATGCCTTCATGTCGTTTTTGGTAGAATTTCTTGAGTGTTTAATTATAAAAATATATAATTATTGGCAAATATTAGAAATGTATTAAGGATATACGAAAATCTGGATTTTTTTTGTTTGCAGAAATTAGGTTTGCATCAATATTATAAAAAATGTATTAACTTCAGATTTTTTTGTAAAGTTTTTTGGCATTTGTCTTGTATTCGATTTATGTATTGCAAATTACAGGAAGTTTTGCGGAAACGGAGCATGGAGAGGTGACTTTTCCTGAGATAAGCACTACCATTCTGGAGAAGATTTGCCAGTACTTCTATTGGTCTCTTCAATATGCAAGGTTCATCCTTTTTCTTTTAGTTAGATGCTATTTTGAGAAATTGTTGAATGGATAGTACATCATGAATATTTTATACAATGACACGAGTATTGCATTGTGAATGAGTATCCATCTATCATCCTCAGTACAATCTGGTTGATAGTGTTAAAATGCCTGAGAAAAGGAAAGAAGGTGAGGACCTGGCAACATTCTATGAAGCTTAGACTTCTCTTACATAAGTTTTCAGCTATCTTGTCTGACATGACAATCAAAAAGATTATCTAAGTCACTGGCGGAGCTAGACATTATTCGTTTGGGGAGGGGGCGAATTTTTTGGTATAATACACCAAATATTTTAGGGTTTTTTGCACTTTGCACCCTCAAAACATAGATTTAGCACTTTGCACCCC